>CAXIWF010002021.1:0-39790 GCA_964036045.1 Eutreptiella sp. 'Long Island Sound 2002' | reverse complement strand
GGACTAGCAGCAGTACTCTTGCAGTACCGAATCAACGAGTGGTACCACAAGCGCAGGTTCCAGCAGCGTGTGTATGTGGACTAGCAGCAGTACTCTTGCAGTACCGAAACAAAAAGTGGTACCACAAGCGCAGGTTCCAGCAGCGTGTGTATGTGAACTAGCAGCAGTACTCTTATCGCGCCGCACCGTGTGATATGGTCACACACTGGTTAATCTCAAAATACCCGCTGTCTTAACTGGCGGTGTCATGGCCGGAACTCCTTGGACCCCTGGGACCCGCTGCTCTTGTTATAATTGTGAAAATCTTTCTGCTGATGCAAACTTGATTTTGAACAGTCGATTACAAATCAGTTTTATGTTATAATAGTTAAGACATTTTTGTAGGGTATATACTGTAATATTGTATAAGCAGAGCAGGCTTGCAATTAGTTCGAAATAGATCACGCAATGATCCAGATTCCGTTGTTCAGAGTCTTTATTTATCACTCTCCCGTTTCAATAATACTACGTGACGAGTATTATTTACTTTTTAGCAATAACTATTTTGATGGTCATTATAGTTATTGCTAAAAAGTAGATATGGCATTCAAGGTTTCTTGGAACGGTTCTCGAGTGAGGTTAGCGATTTATTCCTTCGTGGCCACAAACTCGTGGAAGTTAACTTTAAACTTAACATGATAAAACATATACCCGGGTAAAACTGCATACGGTAGTTCTATCTATAATCATAATTATCATATCCTGCTGAACCGAAATCCCGGAATAAAATGGTATACTGAATAAGTCAGACACATCCCGGATGAATGGGGCTGGCCGGTAGATGGCATTATATAAACGTCTACGGTAGAATTTCGCTTGGTGGCTGATACTGCTGCCTTCACATAAGAGACTGGCTCAGCACTGGCAGGTGATACCGTTGTGTAGGTCGAATATCCGATTTCCTGCAAACTGGTTAAATTAGTAACTGTAAGTTTTATGTTAATGTTACGAATATAATATTTCCTCAATATCCCTTCTCTCTATCAAATCTTTGGCTTGCTCGCTAATTAGCTCCGAGGTATTCAGCGCTTTCAGCTCGTCTGTCAATTGGTCAACTGCCCTATTTCCGGAGACACATTTGTTTCCTGGATTTGTAGTATACTTTGCAGTCAAAGTTGCAGCGCGCTTCGATACGTCAGTGTTAGTAACGACTGCTGATAATTGCCCCAATGCCGCTGCTTGTAAAGGCTTTTCATATAGTCGCAAACCCTCTGCCCCGATGCCTGCTACAGGGTCTTCCACCACTTCTAATCTATACTCGTCATTATTGTGCAGCTCTACGTAGTACATGAAGTTTTCGTCATGTGAAGCATATTTCTTTTCGGTTTCTGGGTCAATAGTTTTCTTGTCTTCATTTCCTGAAACAAGGACGAGGTTCCTTTCATAGTTACCTCGGTATACAAACGATAATGCATATTCCTCATCGACATCGGTCCATTTTAGGACACCATTGTACAAGGGAAAAAGTTTATTATAATGATTGAATCTCACACGAATCTTCCCGCAACTGTCATCGTCTGCAGCAGGCAGCCCGAGCTGAAGTTTCGCAAATTCAATAATGCTTAGTTGTTTGACCTCATTCTTATTTCTCTTCTCTACTTGGCGAGCCCAACATTTTTTTTGGTCCAATATTTTGTTTTGCATAGTTGGCTTCTTGCTTTTTTTAACGAGTGATCCCTGCCCGGTGGTATCTGTTTTCCCCTTCAATTTACTTTTCGGAGATAAGTGCGGCAGTTTTTCATTCCCACATCTAGATTGCAACTTCTTCCCACTTCCTGATATGGAAAGCATTTCAAATTAAACTAGGTTGTGCATTCCTATTTAACCATTTTCCTTATTGCAGTGCATTCAGCAGGAAAATTTTACCACTGGTACCACGGGTAAAATTTACCTGCGGAATGTACTGCGTTGATGCCTGCTGCTGAGGTAAGATAAATCCAACTCTGGAACTAAAAGTAAGGCCTAAGACTTACAGTGCAGTACAGTTTCATGTTGAAGTTGAACCTGAACTTCACCCCTGTTCTTTAGACCCAAAAAAGTAGGGAAAAGAACATGCAAATAATGCAGCAGTGAGTGCATTGGATTCTGGGATTGATTAAATTTTTATTATCGATAAAAATTATCGATAATAATTTAATGCGATAATTTAGCGAGGATTAATCATTTATTGACGGGAGCTGTATATTTCTTTTCGATTTCGAAGAAAATGGTTAAATTCATCGTTGATTCCCCAAAAGATTTCGACTCAACATGCACTGGTTTGAATGAAGCTGTGATGCAGAATAAATTTGGTGTCCTTCACGTGCACGACTTGAAGGAAACCATGAATAAAAAGGGGGTTCCTTTCGAGAAAAATGCTCGAATTTTTGAAGTGTGCAACCCCCACAAGGCAAAGCAAATTCTTGATGCCAAGATATCATATAATCTCGGCTTACCGTGTCGTATTTCTGTGTGGGAAGAAGACGGAATTGTCAAAGTCGGAATGGTTACTCCCTCCACAGTATTGGGAATAATTGTTGACGAAGAAGATATGCCAACGTTAAAACCTATTGTGGAAGAAGTAGATGGAATAATGATGAAAATCATAAGAGACGCTACAGCTGTGCCATGATTTGTTCGAAAAATCAGTGCTACATACGCCATCAAATATTATATTCCTATCAGCTGCTGGAGTATATGATCTTATCTACTTAGAAGTAATTAAAATAAACGTCGATAACTACAAATCTTAAAATTTATTGCTTACAATTGCAACACAATTTAGGAGATTCCGGAAACAATGATAACGCACTGTGCTGTATATACACGCGAAAGAAAGGGGAAAAAACTCTTGGTGTGCGGGTTCTGATTAGGGTCACATATAATCACCAGTAAGAAGAGAACGCAGAGATTTCAGTCGAAATATAACAAATAAATCTGTGATATATATATCTACACGTTTTACAACAGGCACCTAGAATTGTGTGCGCGCGCGTGTGTGTGCGCACTTGTGTGAGGAGAGAGTGTGTGTGTATGTATGTTTAGTGTGTGGAGTGGAGGCTGTTACTTGCCCTTGCTGGACTCACTGAGCGGCCTTGCGGGGGGATAACAATAGAAGCTGCACCCAGAGGATCGGCAGTGCGGCCCCGTGCATGTCGCTGCGACGGCGGCCGAGACGCACTAGGCGAGCGCCCGCCCGACGCCTCCAGCATCTGCGTCAGTGCCACCTCGGGGGTGAGCGGACGACTGTTATAGCGCAGCCCTGCCAGCTGCTCTTCCTCTCGAGTACTCAGCTTGTTGAAGACTGGGGAGGTATATCTACCGCTCCTACTCACCGCGAGAGAACTGACAGCACTGTGGGTGGTGGAGGGCCGAGTAGATGGCCCAGCCGAGTGCGCCACTAACTGTGGCTTGCGATACAGGGGAGAGGCAGATCCAGAGAGAGACCCAGAAGCCTTACTAGCAGACATAGCAAGCCTGATTGCTGCAGACTGCTCAGCATTCTGTCTTAGTTTCTCCCCCACATCTACCAGTGGAATGGGCTCCTTTTTGCGGTTGGAGTACTGTACCGCTGGGCCCCACTTCTGGATGATCGTGGAGCCGAAGCTACGCTGCGCAGGCGGGGTGGCATGTGATCGCGCAGTGCTTGTGCGGATTCCGTCGGGAGAGTGGACTTCGCTGCCAAGGTACATGTGCATGCCCCCGAGTCTGAGCCCGTCCTCGTGCTGGTACTGCTGATCGCCCCCACCCACACTGCTCACCTCATCGTCCATTATGGAGATTATGCTGATGGGCTTCCTATCTGGACCATCCAACATGCCAGTGCCAGTGCCAGTCAGCCCTTGTCCCTTCTTTCCCTGCCCCGAGGCGGCGTTCCGATGTGAGTGCTTTGGCTGCGGATGAGATGGAGTTGCACTTGACGCAACCGAGGAACCTCCACCTCCACCGCCAACACTCTTGCCGCTACCCCCATCGTGGCCGATGTCTATCGAGTCCTCCATGGTAGGGATGTTGACTGTATCGCGCGCACTCTCCAGCGCACTCTTCAGCGGAGATTGCACCCCAGCCACCGACCCCGACCCTGAGGCGATCGCATCCAGGTCTGCGGAAGGCTTCCCCTTGACACGGCGCTTGCCGACAGGCGGCGTGTGGGAGCGTGGTAGCGGGATAGAAGGCACGGACAAATCCGTTACGCTGCCAAAGTCATTGTACGGCGTGTGCAGCAGCTGAAAGAGAGGTACATCATCAGTGCTGGCTCCCGCAGCACTTTCATACTCGTCGCCAGAGCTCACACTACTCCACGGCACGATGCCCCCAGCTCCTCTACCTCCCTCAGCGGCATCCCTATCTCTATCCCTATTGGAATCGTAGCTTCTGGACTTGGCGATCTGGGCATGCAGGTCTGAGTGCGAGCGGGAGAGCGAGGTAGACGGCTTTATCACCTTGGTAGAGCTATTGGGGGCACCCAAGACATCCTGGCCGGGAACCACCTGCTCCATTTCAAAACCATAGCAACACGGTATAACAACCATAGTTTGAAATAAAAGATCGAATGATCACGGGAAAATAGTTTCGGGGATAGATGAAAACAAAGCCATTGCAGCGATATTGTGTTTCAACCCGCTTTACAACGAAACAGAACATTTCCTAATCAATAGCAATCCCAACCTAATGCATATTAATAAGTATAAATACATCTGTTTTAGAAAGAACTCGCTCACCGGCACAATCGCGTGTGTGCCATCTGGAAGCATAACGCGCCGGTAGACCTTTTCATTCTCCAACGCGCCAAAGGACGAGCTGGTCACTTTCTTCACGAAGCTGAAGCCCGGCACGCGCGCTTGTGCCGCCTGCTTGCGTGCCTTGGTGACAGACTCGATTTTGGTCATGATGATCTCCGCTGTAGAATCAAGGTCCTCGTGGTCGTAAGAGCCTCTCTTCGCACTGCTGCGTCGTGAGAAAGGGTGCGGGAGCCCAGACTTGCCGCGAGCCAACACCTGTTGCAGCTGCTGTTGCTCTTGGGTGGGGGCCTGAGATAGCTCATAGAAGCGACTGGGGTCTATCTGCACACCTGGCGCTCCACCTGGAGATCCTCCTCTGCTCCCTACCCCACCCGCAGAGGTAGTAGGTGCACCGCCACTAGGTGACTGCACAGTGGCGATATTGAGTTCCTCGAAGAAGCTCTTCGGTGCGGGGGTTTCTTCGTAGACGTTACCCTCCGAGTCCATGAAGAACTCCCGCCCCTGGGCACCGTAGACATTCCCCGACCCCACTGTCCCAGGCCGATTTATCGGGCGCTTTAAGTGCTGCTCCATTTTGCCCGAAGAGCCAGTAGGGACACCACCATTGATGCTACTGCCGCCAGGGGCAGGTTGGAATGACTGCCAGCTCGACAGCGAGCCACCACCGTCTACAAACCCAGACTCTGGCTGCTGCTGCGAGCGGGATGCCCCTCTGCCTACCAAAGTCTCGACTGGCACTGTCGGAAATATTTCTGATTTTCCTGCTGTCTGAAATACTGGTGTGTTTGGGAGGTTCTCTGAACCCACCGCCGCGACTGCGCCCACGACTATGCGGTATGCTGGTCCCATCTTTCTCATCCCTGAAGTCTACTTTGTGCGACTTTTGATGCTCGAATCTTATAGAGTCGCTTTTAAATACCGAGTTCTCCTGTGGAAGAGAGCCGTAACTAGATCGCTCCAAAGGTCTGGTAGCTTGTAAGTCGTTGGCCCTATCAAAGATGTCCTTTTGTCATAATATGCCTACATATCAGCAGTGGCATTTGTCGTTCAAAGATAAAGGGAAAAATTAAACCACAAACTAACAAAGGTATCATGAATGATAGGTGCAAATATGTTTAACAGCTTGGCTAGGTCAAGTTACTATACCTTCTGGATAGCATTAGTGGGGTCTATTCGGTGCACAGGCTTATTGTAGGGATGAGCCCTAACGAAAGGCATTTCTTCCCGTTTACGACCGTACATCTTGATAGGCTTTTCGATACAGTGAGGGACTTCCTCGTACTTCCGGGGCCCTTCAAAGTTTGGCGGATCGATGCGCTTTCCAGTCATAAATCTGTTACCAGTGCGCTGCCAATACCTTTCGTCTTCCTTATAAAAGGCATCATACTCATAGCAAATGTGTGTATTTGCGATTGGTGGGTTATATTTGGGTTCCTCCCAAAATATTGTCTTCTGTGGCGGCTTATGGGCCTTTTGGACGAGCCGGTCGTAGTTACCAGTGGCCACTAAAGCAACCGCATCTGCGAACTGGTCTCCAAGAATACTCTGCTCAGAAGCAACAACATCGAGCTTCCATTGGCTTTTTTCATCTTTATCGGGGTTCGCTTTAGCCTTTCGTGTTTCCAGAGGTTTATTGCAAAGGCTGGTGAATGCCATATTATCAAACCTTTCTTGTTCAAAATTTGGTAGAGTAAATAAGTTATGGCTATTGCCGCGCCTAAGCAGTAATCTTGAAGCAGCAACTTCGAATCAGGCCTTATCTATCAACCATGGACTCGTTGCTTAAGCCTTATCAATATAATATAACCTGTTATGCAGAGAACTACGGTACATACCTGGAACTCACCACTACGCAGCAAATTTTAGCTAAATTTACGAGTAAATTTATCTGGATCATAAACCTGAGTTTATGTTATGATTCCAGATTTCAGGGCGATGCTTGCGGTTTCGCGTTGAAGTAATAAAAACCAGCAACTGAATAAAGGTCATAAACATATTTTCAATATTTGTGATGCGGTATTTGTTACCTCAAATTGCTGCTAATGGTAACTGGGTGCCTAACTTTACCAGTATCAATAGCTGGAAGATTTGTTAAATTTTCTATCAACGCCCATTAAAATCAGAAAAAAGAGTAGATTATTGGGCACTTTCTGGTGGCCTTATATCTGTCTGTGTAGGTTTGAAGCGGAGTTTATCAGTTCTCTCTTGTCATCGAGATCCCTCCTGTAATGTAATTTTGGTTACCGATCTACTTTTTCTCCTTAAAATAGAAAGTTGACATGAGTAACGAAAGGACTTGGTATGAATGGCGTGTGATTCACAATGGAGAAGGCAAGACTCCAAACGTTCGTATTAGTATGGGATCATGGATGTATCAAGATTGTATCTGGGTAGTCTGTGGGAGCGGAAGTGGCCTCGGTAAGTCATCTGAAGTTTGGAAATTTAGTACAACAGATAAGTCTTGGACTCTGTAAAGTGTACCGGCGAACCTCCTAGATGCCGTGATGGGCATTCTAGCACTTATATCGGAGATGGTAAATTTATAATATTCGGGGGACAGGGCTTTCCGGAGCCTAACCTAAAACTCGGACGTGAATCAGAGGCCATGAAGACCAAGACCTACCTCAAGAGAGAGGTCTACAATGATATCATGCTCTTCAACTGCAACACTCTAGAGTGGTCTCCTGTATACCCAGATGGACTGAGCATTCCTATGGGCCGCCGTGCACACAGTGCCATTTATATGAAGCCCACGCCCATCTATATGGCGAAACATCACTCTTCATATGACCCCCAGGCTGACAACACAGCCACCTCCTTATCGGCATCAATGTCCTCATATTCCACCTACCAGAGTTCACAACAGGGAGATACGGCACAGAGTAATTTTTCGGGACCAGGGGTCGGCCAAGCCTCCACGGTCTCTGATTCACGAAGGCTTCAAGCAGTGGAAGCAGGTATACAGGGCAACGCACTGCTGGTATTCGGTGGGGTTGGCATCGAACTTTCTAAATACACCGAGCAACTCTATAACGAGCTTTGGAGCTTTTCTTTTGAAGCGAACCAGTGGTCGCGCCCACAGACGCGTGGGATCGAGCCTCGTGCCGTCTACGATCACCGCACGGAACTGCAGGGCGACATGATGATCGTCGTAGGAGGCATCGCCGCTCCATGTAAGGTGAACGCAGCTGCCTTCGACGCATCGCCCCTGTCAGATGTAATGGTGCTGAACACCCGCACGTCCACATGGAGCTACGTAAAGCTGTGCGACTCCTTGAGCCGACCTGTGCGGTTCCTATTCCACGGCTTCTCGATGGTGCCGGATAGCTCTCCAGACCGCAAGGGAATATTCTACATATTCGGGGGCCGCCAAGTAGTAGACTCTATGTTCGCAGCAACCTCGAGAGCCAGGACTATCTCGCGCCCATATCAAAACGATCTGACGCTTATTTTGAACATAAACGATGGCACGCTGTTGCCTGCCAAGACTCCCAAGTCAAGCTCAGGGATAGAGGACCGCTACGGCCACCTTGGCGTTAGCGCGGCCAGAAACGTCGACGACACTCCAACCGCAGCGGCACTTTCAGCGGGTGGATCTGATGCAGCGGCTGCAGGAGGTGCCGGAGGGGTGGGGAAGGGGCGCAGCAAGAAGTCGGAGCGGCGGCGCGCTGCTCGGCAGAGTGGGTTCCTCGACATGATGCAGGAGACACAGACGGATGAACCGCTCATGTATGTATTCGGAGGCTCATCACTTGCGAGTGTCGGCTTCTGTGACCCACAGCTGCACAGTCTAGTGCGGGTGGTGGCGACAGGGGATGCCTCCCTGCTCAAGCAGTTCAGCTTCACGGGTGATCCTGACGCCAACAAGGAGTCTTCCAACGCCGCCGGGACAGGGGCTGGGGCTGCAGATGGAGGAGACAGTGTTGACCTAGGCATTCCCGTAGTAATGACAGTGGGATTCCGCGATCGTGATGATCGGCCCGACAGTCCCCAGTTCCCTGACGAAGGTCTCAGTGGCGGCAGCCTGGTGGGAGGGGGTCAGTCGAGCATATGGGAGAACCTGCAAAACAAGATGAGCGAGAAAGACAGAGTGGACCATGATCCCAGCAACTGGGAAGAGCTGAAACTGTCCCTGAGCCCCCCGCTATCTCTCCGATATTTCCCCAACGAGCGTAACAACAGGAGTGGTGGTACTGAGGGCGACGGCAACGGTGCCAGTGGTGCAGCCGCAGGCGGTGGAGGGGCTGTGAACAGAGGGGGGCGAGGGGGCCGTATGTTCACTGCTCCAGAAGGAGGCTACTCCAGCTATGGTGCTGGCCTGGGCGCATCTGGGATGGGAGACGGTGGCGATGGAGCCGGGCTGGGGCTGGGCATGATCTCCTCGCCCTCTATGCCTGCAATGCGCACCACGATGAGCGCATCCCACGTTGTGAGCAACAATTCCGCCGGAGCTGGTCGGAGTGCACTGCGCAGTGCCACCTCCCGCATGGCTGGCTTGTCCTCACTGGATAGCTCGCACCAGCAGGGGGGCTCAGCCTTCAGCCCTGCGCGCCCAAGCACCACCTCCACAGGGGCGCTTGACATGGGGATGTCCCCGCGCATGCCTTCCAGTGCACTTGGGGGGGCAGCTGCTGCAGGTGGAGGGGGGGGTGGATCCTTCACGCCAGGCAAGTCGAAAAGTGTCATGTTCAAAGATCGGGTGGTGAGTAACCAGCAGGTTGGGAGACTTGGTGGGAATACCGGCTTCCCCCGCCCGAACACTGCTCCTGCTCCGGTCGGCTTCGGATCACCCAACGGGCGTGCATCCACCTCCCGACCGGGCACTACTGACTCTCCTGTCCGACTAGCCTCCTCCGCAGCTGCCTCTTTCGCCGGCTCTGGCTCTCGTGCCCGCAGTGCCCCGGCTGGTGGCAGTGGAGGAGGGCTAGGAACGGGAGGCAGTGGCTTCGGTTTCGGCAACAGTGAGAGTGGCAACATCGGGACAGTCAATGGGAGTGGCGTGCTTGCTCACCCTGCGCAGGCTGCCGAAGCGGAGGAGAAGGCGCGACTGCTGAAGATACAGCGCATCAAGGCTTTGAGCTCTACGCTTAAGCCGCTGGTTAAGAGCAAGACAAAAGTCGACGCCCTGAAAGAGTATCGGAAGATCTGCCCACCGCCTAAGAAGGACCCTCCGGTGCGCAAGATCTCTTACTTATAAGTTTGGTCGAAAGAGAAAGTGTCACTCCCCATCCCCTTTTCATCTTTAGGATGACAATTGGTGGTGGTAGTGGGGGGAGAGCTTGGGAAGGAGTGTGGGGGCTGCGCAATATAGAGCTCTGCCTGTATGTAACAAAGTAGAATTTTTATTTCGAGATCAATATGATTAAGTTTGCGGCGAGATCCAAAAGGGTTTAGCTGCACTGTATTCCTACCGTGGGTACTTTAGTATGGTAGATATTTACATTGTATGAGGCGTTAACACACAACTTTGCATATCTCGATCAATAATGATGCCTTTAATCGGAACCGGTGACGATTGTCAGTATTTTTAAAAGCATTGGCACTCACTCGCACCAATTCGGAATTCAGTAACGAACTCTACAAACTATGAAGACTAAAGTCGTAGCTGGGTTAAAATTCTTCTATGCCGGAATGCTGAATAACATAAATCAACGGTGCATTAAATATTTAAATCAATGCAATAGTATGTATAACACACAGCACTTTTAAAATGCTGCGCCTTCATCCACTATCATACTCAGTCGGACCACTATCGCATCTACTACCGATAGCGGCTGCTTGTGGAAGACTTCGCATCGAAATCCACTCCGCGGCTGCGACTGCTGGGCGGAGCTCCCGCTGAGAGCTTGGCATCGAAGTCATCACCTCGACGACCGAAGCTGCTGGCGCTGCCTGTACTGATCCGCACCCCACCACCGCTACCGCTACCAAAACCGATTAGATCGATGAACTCGCTATAGTCTAAACCGCGACCATTAACGTCAAACCGTTCGAATAGCATATCTATATCTCTCCCCGTGATGTCGACCTTGAGCACCCTCATGGCCTGTGCAAACTCCCGTTTGTCTATCGAGCCGCTGCGGTCGCGATCAATTTCGCTGAAGGTCTCCTTGATTCGTCGGGCAGAGCTAGCTCCTGGCCCCAAATAATCCTCTAGCCGTCGCTGTACAGTCTTAATAATCAAGTCGGTGTCTTCTCGCAAACGACTGCTGACACGCTCATCATCCTTACTGCGCCCAGATCCTGCACCTGCACCTGCGCCAGCACCGAAGCCGATCATATCGATGAATTCACTGTAGTCCAAGCCGTGTCCATCCTTGTCGAATCGTTCGAAAAGCATGTCTGTGTCTTGTCTATCCACATCCACTCTCAGCACCTTCATTGCTTGCACAAATTCTCTCTTTTCTATCGAGCCGCTGCGGTCGCGATCAATCTCACTGAAGGTTTCCTTGATGCGTCGGGCAGAGCTAGCTCCTGGCCCTAAGTAGTCATCCAGCCGCCGCTTGATCGTCTTGATGATCGTGTCGGTGTCTTCGCGCAAACGACTGCTGATACGCCTGTCATCCCTATCACGAATGCCACGACCTCCTTCAACAGCTGCTGCGCTTCCAGCTCCACTGAAGCCAATAAGGTCAATGAATTCTCTGTAATCTAGTCCGCGCTCATTCTTGTCGAAGCGCTGGAACAGTAAGTCAATATCTGACCTGCCTACATCGACGCGTAGGATATTCAGCGCTTGTGCGAACTCCCGCTTGTCTATCAAGCCACTGCGGTCGCGATCAATCTCGCTGAAGGTTTCCTTGATACGTCGGGCAGAGTTTGCACCTGGACCTAGGTGGTCTTCAAGCCCACGGCGGATAGCTTTGATGATGACCTCTGTATCATCACGCAGACTGGCACTGTCGCGGTCTCTGACGTCGCGATCCCTGATGCTAGCAGGGTCATCCAGAGCGCGGCTGCTGCTTCTCCCTCGTACATCACCTTCAAAGCCAATCAGATCGATAAACTCTCGGTAGTCCAGCCCGCGGCCGTCTTTAGCATGACGAGCATACAGAGCGTCAATGTCGACGCGATCGACATCCACGTCAAGGACACGCATCGCCTTCTCAAACTCCCGCTTGTCGATTATGCCGCTGTGGTCCACGTCCATCGTCGCAAAGGTTTCCTTGATGCGGCTTGCAGAGCCGCGACCAGGACCCAACCTGTTCTCCAGCTTCCTCTTAATGGCTTTTGTCACGGCATCCGTAGCGTCCACACGGGGGCGGTGGGCCGAACTTGGGGCCGTATCGAAACCGATCAGCTCTATAAACTCTCGGTAGTCGAGCCCGCGGCCGTTCATGTCGAATCGGTCGAAGAGCGCGTCTACTTCTCCTCGGGTCAGCTCAACCCGTAGACTGAGCATCGCTTGGTTGAACTCGCGTCGGTCGATAGAGCCGCTGTGATCACTGTCAATCTCCGCGAAGGTCTCTTTCATGCGCCGCGCGGAGCTGGCGCCAGGACCCAATCTGTCTTGCAATGTCTGTCTGATGGTGCGTATGATGGCGTTCGTGTTCTCGTTGCCACTGCCACCAGCACGGAAATCTGCCCCGCGTCCAACACTGATGGGAAGGTACACAGATGATGATCACCAAAAAAGCAGTATATAATATTAAGAACTTATAATTAAAGCAATTTCCAAACTAAGTTAACGCACCGTGAGTGCTATCGTCTGGATAATATGACGGGAAGATATAAATGATGAAAAGTGGTATAAGCACTCACCCAGTGCTGCGCTCGATGACGTTAATGAAGTCGAGGTACTGGATGTCGCTGGCGGAGTTGTGGGTGAGGGTGTCCACCAGGTCCCGCTCCGTGGCGCCCGGCAGCTTGATGCCCACGTGGTTGAGACACCTGCAGGATGCAGGATGCAGGGCGGGGGTGAACGGGCAGCAAACATCGATCAGCTTACGCATGGATATACTTCGAACTATGAAATCAAGGGCACACATATTGTCATCGCATGCTATGCTATGTCTATACATGCATCTATCTACATATAGGATGGACATGCAGGTTGTGTGCGTTAGGGCATTAGGGCATGAGGGTGGAAGGGTGGGTTGGTGGATGGGTGGGGGTTGGGGATTGAGGGTATCTTGCCTGGCAAACTCAGCCTTCCCAACGGCGTTCTTGCGGTCGAAATCGGCCACCTTGAACTCCAGCTTGAGGTCGTGCAGCACTTTGCTACTCATCACAATACAAAACACCAAAATTAGGAACCAATAAAACAATGTCAGCAATGGGGTTATGGGAAGTGAGTAGCAAAGCAGGCGGGAAGGATTGAAGACTGCATCAGTTTCATAGAATCAATTCTAAGGTAGCGCAGGTAGCAGGCACAGATAGGGGGTAAAGATTTTAGTACAAAGCATAGAATGTATTATGATTCCAACCTGTAATCAGTGGTAAAAGATTTGATGGCCCCGATGATATCTTCAACCAGATCAGGGCGTTTCCTCAGGGCGGAGTGCACGTCACTGCCGCTACGGTCAGGTCCGCCACTGCCATCATCCTCAGCGGTGTCTCGGTAACGCTCCCCGAAGATGGCGGCGAGGACATCCCCATGCGCGAGCAGGCCCGTGACGGCCGTGTCCAGTAAGTCGAACATGTTCAGCACCTCTCTATTGGGCACGCGCACACCTAACGCATCCAGAGCACGGCTTAGCTCACGCGGGGTGACCTTGCCCTCGCGCTGCAGACCAACCTTCTCCAGTGCGCGACGGGTCACCTGGAGACGTGAAATACAATGCCAGCAGAAAACCAGAGATAATCAGGAGCAGTATAACATACCAGCAGAAAGAGACAAAGCGTCAGGAATACAACTACTTGATTTCATGGGTACTCCTTCCACCCAGGGTAAGTGGCAGTTCATTTTTGAAACTGGAAAGCAACATGCACAATGCTTTTATTTCCACAGCAAATATGAAATACGAACTAATATATGGGGATTATATGAGACAATGCTTTCATACCTCCGGTAGTTCCGCCCTGTCCCGTGGTTGACGGACACTTGCAGCTGGTCCTTGATGCGCGCCATGACAGAGTCGAACCCGCGATCTTTGCGCCCGCGCTCCCAATCCTCCTCACGCTCACGGTCGTCGTAGTAACTGGAGTCTCTATCCCGGTCTCTGTCTCGGTCCAGATCCTTGCTTCGGTCTCTGTCTCGGTCCCACCCCTTGGGATCGCGGTCCCGGGATGGGTCCCAGCTATCCTCAACGTAGTCCTTGTCTGGGACACGGCGCCTCCTGCCGCGCTCGTTGCTGGATAGTTCTCCGTCATGCGCTGAGAAGACTCGCAGATCGATACGCAACGCTTCGAAGAATGACGCCTTGCTCACCTCCGAGCCTCCAGCCAGCATCTGTAGCAGCAGCAACAACGTGGGAATAATAATAAAACAGTAATAAAAGTTAGGGTTTTAAATTTTATACCTTTAAATTCTCAACTGCTACGCATATGAGGTCATCACATCAACATCAACATCAACAGCACCAACAACATCGACAGTATCATCATCATCATTATTATTATTATTATTATTATCAGTAGTAGGTGCATACCGTCATGCGGCGCATCATGGAGCGGGCTTCCGGTTGCGTCAGGGTCAGCCCCAGCTTCTGCGACCCCCTGTGCAGAGAAGCCACGTCCAGCGAGCCCTGGCCATCCGCATCAAACATGGCGAAGACTTCACTACCCGTGTAGCCCAGCTCCAGCTTCTGCTCCACACGGCGCTTGAGACTGCCCCACGCATGCGACTCGACGGAGTCATCGGGCTTTGTGCGGCGAGAGGCAGTCAGCGCAGCGGCATCCTCGGCCTTGATGCGCCTCATCACCGCCACGTCATACTGGTCCAGCTCAGCGGCATCCATGTCGTCGTCCACCTGTCGGCCACGCAGGAAGCGACAGAAGCGGTCAATGTCGAAGCGCTGGTTGTCCTCCACGTCGAAGCGCAGCATCAGGCGCAGCGCGTCAGTGTCGGAAAGGTCGATACCGCAGTGGCTGAGGGCACGCAGGAACTGCTTGGCAGTGATCAGCCCTGACGAATTGGTGTCTTGTTCATTGAGTGCATTGATTATCTCCCTCTCAGACACCCTCGACTTGGCGATGCCACGACGAAGCTTCCAGATGATATCGATGTGTTGTGGATCGCACACAAAGACAGCGAAGTCGTTGTACTTGAAGGTATTACCGCCACTCAACGCGATCATGTCAAATACTGACTTCTCTTGATCTGCAGCTAGTCGCATACCTAAGTTACGCACAGCCAGGGAAAAGTCATCACGGGTGACAGTGCGGTGATCTGCCTGCCGAGCGAAGTGCTTGAAGGGTCTACGCAGCTCCCCAGGCACGGCATAATCACAGCGGCGGCGGATCTTCTGTCTGAGGTCCTCAGCGATCTCGTAGGGCTCCCCCTCGATGCCGTCGACAGACTCAAAGGTTACCCGCCCGAAGTTGCGCGGGTGCAGGTGGTGCAGCAGTCGAACATAGTCCACACGACGCGGATCTGTTTTCGACCTGAAGTTCTTCTCCAACGCTTCAAAGTCTCTGTTGGTGAAGCCGCAGTCGAAGCGCTCTAGCAGCACCGCACGGAAGTCGCTCTGTAGAACTGTGCCTGAATAGCTCTCGTCGAACTTGTCGAGCTCAAACCTATAGTCCTTGCCGCGGATAATCAGTGTCTCGATGAGGGCTTTCACCTTCGCTGATACTTCATCTGGGATAATCCCCACCTTGCTTCGACCTACAAGCGAACGCTCAGTGAGTCGTTGTTCCAGAGCCTTTAAGAGTGGGCGGTAACTAATCCAATCCGAGGTGCCCATCGCAAACTTGTCACACACGACGTCAATCTCGAAGCGCTTAATGCGCAATTTCGACTCGTCGAATATGGTGGGCACATCCTCGCGCCGCACGTTGCCATTGCCCTTGCGGTCGTAGTATTCGAACACCTCCCGCAGGCGCCGCACCTCCACGCGGCTCAGCTGCAGCGCGGCACGCACCACCTCCACAGGGTCCACATCAGCAGCGCCAGTGGCCTCGTCAGCCTGCCGCAGCAGTTCCGTGACGATGCGCCTGTAGAGAACGAACTCGCCCGCAGCAGCGCGGAACCGGTCTGCTACTTCAAGCGCCTCCCTCTCGGCTAGACTGGACAGCCCTAGGTCCGACACGGCTGCGCAGAACTCACTAGCGGTGATGCGCCCCACGCTGATGGAGTCGTAGCGACCGAACACCGAGAGAAGATCGATACCACGCTCGAGAGCCTTCTCTAAGAAGCGTACCACTGCTCCCGCGTGGCGCTGCGGGGCTCCAGCAGAGGAGATCCCAGCCTCTTGTATGGGCGCAGTCAGCACCCCGTCCCCAGCAGGAGTGCCAGCGTGCAGCGCTTGGAATGGCACCTGCTCCGAGACGCTCATGCCCGCTGCCACACGGTTGGTAGGGGTGGCCCAGCGCAAGAACTGCTTGTAGGAGACCACCTCACCATCGGCGCTCAGACTGAACTCTGAGGTTAGCGTGCGCAGCTCACTCATGGTGAACGGGAAGCCAGCGCGGCGTGTGGCGCGGACGAACAACGGCTTGGCCATCGCACCTGCATCACTGCGGCGCCAATCGTACACCAGGAAAGAGTCGGTCAAGTCCTCCACATTGTTGGGAGAGCCGGCCACTGCCACCACGTACGTGTTGGCCTTGCGCTGCAGTTCAGCTAGGCTGAGCGTGGAATACAGCGCCAGCTCAGAGTTGGGTTGTTGCTGATTATGAGCGACCTCTTTGAGCCAGGAGGAAAAGCGACCGTACCCCACGCCCAAGCCTTCAGGGTCCAGCTCTGTGTAAAGGGCTACAATTGCCTCCTTGGCGCAGGGCAGGTCGTGTGCCTCGATAAAGGCTGCCAGATCGTGCATACTGAAGATGCCCTTGCCAGAGCGGTCGATACGATTGTACCACTCTCTGGTGGAGCGGTCTGCATCGGCAGCGGCATTAGTGGTGAACAGCTGGAAGAGTTGCACGGAGAGGTGCTCAAGATTCTGAGTGAGCTCACTCTCACGCACGTACTCAAAGAAGTTCAAGTAGTTGACCATGCCATCCTGCCGTGTCTCGAACAGCTGCAGCATAGTCTGCATCACAGACTGCGAAACCGCTATGTGACCGAGCTCCTTCAAGCAGCGCAGCATGTCCACTCGGCGGATGTATCCCTGCCCCGTCTGGTCCAGCTCGCGGAACTGTTTAATGACAGACTTGCGCAGTGTCATAGTCTGCAGCTTCTGGATTGCCGGGATGAGCTCGGGGCCCTTGTAGTGGAAGAACCGCAGGAAGGCGTTGTAGTCAATGCTATTCCCATCCTGCGCCACGTCGAAGAAGTCCATCGCGGCGCGCAGGTCTGCTCCATAGAGCTTCACAGCGGGGTACTGCTGCAGCACGTGGGCGAATTGCTTGCGGTTTACCAGGCCGGTGCGCTTCTGATCCACCTTGAGGAAGCCGGTAGCAAGGTCTGGCAAGGACTGGTTCTCACCCGCGAGCCCGCGCAAGTTGCTGTAGAGCTCATTCTCCACCGCTAAGATGTTCGAAGCACCTACCAGGCTGTGTACAACTTGCTCTTGCACACTTCTATCGTCACTCGAGGGTACGGCAATCCCAGTAGCATTAGTTCGAACCCCTCCTTCCCCCCCTCCTCCTGCCCCTGCATCCGGTCGACCTGACCTACGCACCTGGTATCCTCTGTAGCGCGACTGCAGCTTGGTAGCGTACATGTTAGACACAGCAGGATCGAGGTCCAGGTGCTTGAAGCCGCTGCGGTCGGATCCCCCTACTGAGACCCTGTGATCGTCGTGGCCGCCATACGGGTCTGGCCCCTCTCCAGGTCGCAGGGGGTCGTGCTGCCCGGTGGCTGTGCGCTGCTGTGCGTCGCGCTCTAGCGCCTGTTGACTGCGCTGCTGCAACTCCGCACGCTTCGCCTCGAATATCTCGCGCTGTTGTCGCATGACCGAGTCCGTGCCACCTCCGCCACCTCCAGCGCCGCTGCTCCCGGCGGGTGGGTGCGCTGCATCTCCAGCACCTCCCGAGGCAGCTGCGACCAGATCGTTCTGCGCAATTATGTGGTCCTCTGAGCCCATCGTGTCATTCAGCATGTCGTTTTCATCCTCCTCCTCGATGGTGTGCACCTTGCCCTTCTTCCGACCACCCGCACCGGCACCTGCACCAGCTCCTGCTCGGTCAGGGTCGTCCCCTACATAGGCATGCAGTGGGTCCGGCTCGTCAGGCAGTGAGAAGCCCATGCGCTTGAGCACAGTCTTGAACTCCTGACGCGTGACGAGTCCGTTCGGTCCCCACTGGTCCGCCTCTTCGAACAGCTGCACAGCGGGGATGCCGCGCCCAGTCAGGTCTATGGAGCGCTCCCGCAGCTTGTTCTGTAGCAGCACGGGGATGCCTGCGATCTCGTCCAGGTTCATGACCGCGAGGAACTTGTCAATGGTGATGCGCCCCTCCTGTGCATTGTCGATGTGGTGGAACAGCTTCACCAGATCCATGGGGAGCACGTCAACTTGAGTCTTGAGCATGCGCTGCACGAAGTAGTCCTCATCAATGTCACGCTCCTCGTCCAGGAGCAGCTGGAACACCTCACGCGAGGTCTTGCCCTCTCGCTCGGTGAGGTCCGTGCTGAATGCGCGCAGCTTGTCCATGGCGTGCAGCACCTGTACGGGAGGATCACAGAACCGACAGAAGGCGCGGTAGTCCACGACTCCTTCCTGGAACTCATCCGGTGCGAAGGCGGAGAGCAAGATCTCCACGTCCATGCCGCTGAGCGCGCGGGGCCCAAGATCCCTTTCCTTCTTGAGCGTGTAGCGCCACTTGATGGTGACGAAGAGCTCCCCAGCCTTCTTGCCGTCCACATCTTTGATGGTGAAGGTATCGTGCACGGGCGAGCCCTCTACCAGCTGGGCCATGCCGATGTACACCTCGCCGATGAGGCCGTCGTGCTTCAAACGCATTTCCTCGCCACGCATGTCGATCAGCGACATCAGCAACTTCGAGCGCTGCACCAGGCGTAGCTGCTGGTCAGTCGTGACCATTGGGAATGTGAACTTTTCGTTAAACTCGGGCTCGGTGGTATTCGCCACGGGGTTGGTCAGTTTATCTGGGTGGCCTAGCAGCTGGAAGTGCGTGTATGCCGTGGGTGGAGTACCATCCTCGCAGGCTGGCAGGCCGTGCGCGCGATGTACAATGACCTCCAGCTCGTTATACAGTCTGGACTCGTCCTCCCGGCCAGTTGCAAGCCCGCCATCAATGTTGCGCGCGAGCTCGTTGTGTGATGCTGCCTCGATCACCCGCTTGGCAGACAACTCCTCGATGTGCTTCTTCTCGGTAGGATGGCGCTCCAGGAAGAGCCGGTACAGCTCCGACACGGGCAGCGCGAGCCGCAGGTCTAGAGTGATGTTGGCCAGCGTCTGTCCGGTCTTCACCGAGAGCATGGGGTGGTTGACCAGCTGCAGGCGCGGCCGTGACTTGAGCAGCGCGGAGATGGGCAGAGTGCAGCGCGCCAGCATCGTGAAGTCGCCTTGAGATGCCTAAGTAAGAAAGTAAATAATACCACATGCAGGGAGGGGCAACATAAGAGGAGGGCAAGATAAGTAATGACAAAGGTACCCACTAAAGATATGTAATGAGCGAATCGATTCTATCTATTTACTGATCTACTTAACAATCTATCTTTTTATTAATCTATCCTATCTAGCTATAAATATTACCATGTTGAGTTCAAGAGTGACGACATCGGTAGCAAAGTAGCGCAGCAGGAAGTCGTCCACGGTGAGCTGATACGTGGCAGCGAAGTCCCACTGTGGCTTGAGGCCCGATAAGAGTGAAGTAGTCTGGGACTCGTAGTCGAAGAAGTCGATGACCACGAAGCAGGACGAGCCTGGTGTAAGCACCCCCTCGCGGATGCTGGCGCCCTTGATCCATATCTCGAGCAGGTTCTCGTCTTCTCGTACTTCGCCACCGTTCATCTCCATCAGCTCCTGCAGCAGTGCGTGGTCGACGTCGCCGTCCATATCTTCCTCCTCGCCGTCGCCCTTGTCTGGGGTGACCATGTTGAACGCTCCGCCACTGCGACCCCCTTTCGAGTTCTTCGCTAATCCGTACACGAACTGCCGCACCTGTGCTTCCAGCGCATGAATCTTGTCCAGACGTTTGAGAGCGATCTCTTCGAAGTCTGCTGCTTTCTGTTCAAGCGCAGCTTTGTCTTTGTCCCGATTGCGGACAAGTGCCTCAACCTCCTTATGCAGGTCTCTACTTATACCCGTCTGCAGCTTGAGCATGTTCTCCAGGCGTTCATTCTCTTCCGTCAGCTTCAGGTTCAGCAACTGGTACTCTTCCAGCTTGCGCTTCACAGCGGGCAGCGCCACTAGCTTCTCACCTTCCGGGTCCTCTAGGAAGGGCAGCTTCGCCAGCGGCTCTGTCGAGCGCTTCACCATGGTTAACGCGCGCTCAAGCATCTCCACGTCAACCCCATCGTCGCCGGAGTACAGCCGCAGCTGGTCCTGCAGCAAGTTTGTGCCGGCCTGGAGCTCCTGCAGACTAATGCGCATTTCCTCGGCTTTGCGCTCCGCCTCTTCCTTCTCCTCTCGCAGCTGCGAGGCATGCTGCTTCAGGCTCGTCAGCGCCGAGAAGTGCGTGCGCACCGCCTCCTGCAGGTGCTCCACCTTGGCCAGAAGATCCTCCCGCTCCTGCATGAGGTCCTCGTACTTGAGGCGCACTTCATGTTGTCCGAATGCGTCGCTAATGAAGGGCGCTTCGCACAGTCGCGCGATCTTCTCCTCGAGACTGCGGTTGGTCTGACGCAACTCGCTCACAATTTCTTCTAGGGACTCTACTCGAGCAGCCTTGCTGTCGCTCAGCTCCTTCTCGTGGCGGAGCTCTTCCAGCGAGCGCCGCAGCTCTTTAACCTTTTGATGGTATTCCTGTATGGCGTGCACCCAGGCGGGCGGGAGCAGGGCAATTGGGTGGGGTGGGTGGGATCAGGGCATTTTGGTGGGCAGAATAAACCACGAATTAAGCACACCACAGCGACACGTTATCCTGTAAAATACATCATACATTAAGTAGGTGGATGGCGAAAAAAAGCCAAGCACAGCTTCTTCATGCAACAACACATCGACTAGGGGGGGGGGGTGGTTACCTCGATTTTATAGTCTGCGTGCTTCGATGCCTCGTTCTGAGCAGCAGTCTTAGACACCAGGTAGTCGTACTGGGTCTGCAGCTGTTGCAACCGCCACTTCGCGTCAATATTCTCCGCAGACTCACCAACCTGATTTTTAATGGCGTCATCAGTGCCAGGTAGGTTACAGGAGAAGGTGTCAGTACCATACCACCACTGCCAGACCAAGCTTACATTAATAAAAAATAAATGCCACAGCCGCTGAAAATTCACAGTCATTGAACGGGCACACTCTGAAGTATCAATATCGCTCATAATGCAAAGACTCTCTCGGGAGAAAGATACTTTTTAGTGCTTTTACCGATTGTCTGGGTGCTGTATTCGCCGACCTAAGCTTGTCATTATCCTCGCGTAGCTTGCGCAGTTGTTCTTCCGCTGCCTCCAAGCTAAGTACCAAGCAAGTTAATACGAAACGCCGCGTTTGTGGGGGAGGGGGGGAGAATATGCAGATGAGGAGGAGGAAATTTTCTAAATCAGAACAGCCTGCTATACATGAGAGAAAGACAAAACGGAGCGAATTATAAAAGCGGATGCGGAAGACTCACCGAATCTTCAGCTTCTTGGCAATCTCCATCCATTCCGAGCCTGAGTTATCTGTCGGGGGCACGAGCGGCTCATTTCTGGAAGTTCTGCCGGGCACTACATCTACCTCTCCTGTGGCCTGGGCGGCAGGAGGGGCCTTCCGCGCAGTGGGCCGCTTTGCCAGCACCAGTTCCCGCTTCTTCTTTTCTAGCTGCTCAATCAAGGATTTATTCTTAGTGGCTAGGGACGAGTTGGCACTCTTTAGTTTTGCGATGTGATCGTGTAGCGATTCGATGGCGTCACGCTCCTCCCGGTCAGCCAAAGACATGCCTGCGATGAAACAAGCACAGGAAAACATACGCAACCGAATTTTAAATATTCAAATTAAAGCTGATAAAACGTATCAAACATATTAACCGAAATAACATATATTTCATTTCATTTTCGTGTCCCCTTACCGCCTGTTCGCCCCATCTGGCGCAGCTCATTTTCAAGCTTGGATAGCTTAGCTTGCAATCTATTATAAAACGGCATCAAACCAGCATATTTGGAAATAAATGAGTGGGAAGCGTTCATGATACTACGAAAAGATAAGAACACTTACAGTCTGTTATGATTCTCTTTCTCATTATAATCAACTTTTAATTCTTCGTGCTGTGCCTTCAGTCGATAGAATGCATCCTCCCAGTCTGTTGGTTGCTCTGGAGGTCTGCTGCTCACAGCAGCCCTACCGCCAGGCCCTGACATGGATTCAAATGACGATTAAAGTCAGAATAGCAACGAGATATTCCAGAAGTTGGTTTGACGTGTGCTTGATGTATTTTACACATCGATTGTCACCTGCTTCCTTTTTGAGAAGTTGTGGCCGTTACTGTAATGAGGAAATTCGAATTTCGAAACAAGTTAAATCCCAAACAAAAATCGGAAATATTATGGACAAAAAATGTTTTCGGTAACAAAGTCAAATGGTTTAGCAATGAAACCATGTGCACAAGCTATAAGTTTCTCCAAGTATAATACTTTAACAACCAACTTGGTACACCGAGACAGATGTACACCGAGACAGATGTACTGTATTTCTTTTAATTTGAAATTAAAAGAAATACAGTACTTTGAAGTACATCTGTCTCGGTGTACATCTGTCTCGGTGTACTGTATTTCTTTTAATTAGGCTGTTAAAGTATTATACTTGGAGAAACTTATAGCTTGTGCACACTTGATGGAGCAGGAAATAAGCTCAGAAAAAGAAAAAAGATCTGCTGGGGTAAATTCCTTCAAGACGCTCCTGGGCTCGAAGCCCCCGGGCCACGACCATCCCATCGTGCCACCAGTAATGGCGATAACTAGACTGATTTCGCCTCACTAAGTTACTAAATATACCCGATAAGATTATGTCATGATGATTTACCAGTCCCAGTAGCCTTATCGTGGTATACTGCCATTTCTACCTTCGCATAGAGGTATCAACATAAAAGTTGATCATACAACTGTATGACCCGACATAAGTTAAGAGTACAATACGGAGGGCAAACAGTTGTATCTTATCATTGCTGATGATGGCAAACAAAATCAAGCGGCCAGCACGGTCACTTTTTGATTTAATATACTTGCAGTGTTATATTATCAGGCCAACCAGCCAACAGTGCCAATTATGTAATTTAGTTTGCATTTTACTGGCGAAACAAGCAAAAGGATATATAAGATGCCAAGCTTTACGTGAATCGATAACGGTAAGATACTCGATACATTTTTAATAAACCATATAAAATTGCGAATGATATGTTGAGATCTTTGGATCTTGTCGCCTAGTCGTTGGATGCAGGCTGGCTTGTGTTGGCAGCTGATTTCCCCCCTTTTATCTTCTCCTCTAACTGTTTCGCCCTCCGTTTCGGTTCCAATTCGCCCTCCAAGAACTGGCGGTGGATTTCAACGATGAGAAGTCTTCGTTTCTTTTTTAAAATTGCTACTTCTGCTTTCGCTTTCAGTACCTCTCGAATAAGATCTTGATTAGTTTCGATACTGCGTTTCATTGTGATTAGTTGCTGAATTATGCTCACCGTTGAACAGAAATTTTGATGATTCCCCCAACTTCAAAAATGAGGACCCAAATACAAATGTCTGCTGGAATGTGAACTGCTTCGAAGAATAGGTATAAGTGGGACTATTTCCATCACTTTTATGAGAAATCATAAATTTTAAATAAACAATATTGTTCTACTTGAAGTACAGTATAAATTTACTAGAAAAATTTACGAGTTGTTGTTCCATTTTTTCGCAATCTGGAAATCTGGAAATCCCCGGCATCCCAGCAGCAGTTGGGAAATCCTCAGGATTAGGCTGGCCCAGAATCTGCTCAAATTCCAGCACTGCCTGCGGCAGGAACTAACAACTTGGGAATCAGCAGCAGGGATCCTGGGGATGTGCATCATGATCAGAATCCCGGATTTTTGGGCAAAACCCATGGCACTGCTTTCATGGCATGGAATCCGCCCTCCCCGGATCTGAAATCTGGAACTGGAATCCCAGAATCAACCAATCCAAGAATCAATCAATCAATCAATCAATCAATCAATCAATCAATCAATCAATCAATCAATCAATCAATCAATCAATCAGTGCGTAAAAGATACTCGTATCGTAGAATCTGGATAAGCACACTCTCTTTCTGTCAAGACGTCACTTTTCTGTGTGCATGTGTATCAATTGCGACTTTTGCGCAGCATCAACTTGTAATAATTCACTTGTCGCCAGTGCTTAAAATACTTCGAAGTAATTGCTGGATATATAAAATATCATCATGGCAGTGAGCTCGATTTTCTACGTGATGTTGTGGATGACCGCCAGCTGTTCGATGGTAATTATGGAATATTTTGAATTAAGTTATACGCCGCTCTCATTTCTGACTCCGACCGCTTATTCTGTTGATGTGAAATCCAAACTATTCTTATAGATCTTGTTCAACAAGGCCATTCTATCGCAGATGGATTTTCCCTTTCCGATGTTCCTTGTCACCTGGCACATGGCCTTTGCCACAATACTTACTCAACTCTTGGCGAAGTATACCGATATGCTGCCAGGCGTTAAACAGGTATGGCTTGGAATTTGAGAAGGGGTTTGATGACCATAAATCGTATTTGCGCGTAGTGTTTTCATACCTAAATCTTCATTACTGCTTTTCACTGAATACATCCTTTTATCCTTATATCAGCAAAAAGTTGATGCCACTGTATACAAGCGTCAGATTCTGCCGGTATCGCTGTGCTTCGCGGTATCTCTCGTGATGGGAAACAAAGCTTACATATTCCTATCAGTGTCCTACATTCAGGTATACAATCATAGATCTTGCTTGTGCACTCACCAGCTACTGCTTCCATTAACTAAATGCTGTAACATTTGTGCCATTGCACGCCATTTATTCTCCTTATGTGCCGTGTAGATGTTGAAAGCGTTTACACCTGTGGCTGTGTTGATTTGGGCGTCGCTGGTTGGTCTGGAAAGAACAACCTCGTTAGAGTTGAACATAGTAGCAATTATATCCGTGGGGGTAGCCCTGACGTCGATAGGAGAGGAAATGTTTTCAATGACTGGATTCACATTCCAAGCATTATCCGTGCTCTTTGAGTCGGGCAGATTAGTGATGACCAATATCTTCCTAAAGGAACTTGGTTTAGACTCATTATCAACGCTCTACTACATTGCCCCCCTCTGTGCAGCAACTCTGGGCTTCTCTTGCCTTGTCTTTGAGTTCTGGGAGCTACCTTTCGCCATGATGGAAACGCCTACTTTCTGGATGATCATGGTGGCCAACGGCATGATCGCATTCTCTCTTAACATCGCCTCCGTTCTGCTGATCAAACACACCTCCGCGCTGACACTCACACTGGCGGGGATCGTCAAGGACATACTGCTGGTGATGCTCTCTATATTGTTGTTTGGCTCTCCTGTGTCAGTTCTTCAGTACCTTGGCTACTCGGTATCACTCTTGGCTCTCAACTTGCACAAGGAGTACAAGAAAAACCGTGCGGCATTTGAGGCGCCCCAGCATTCGTCCATGCTCCCCACCACCGCTGCCACAACCTCAGCGCTTGCTATGAGTAGCACGGGATCTACCAGCAAGGATCAGTCGTCCTAACGTTCACATTGTACTGTCTGCTTTTATCGGGGCAAATATTAAACATATATTTATCCGATATCAACACAGCCTTAGATCATGAATGGGGATGCGAACCAAACCATAATAAAATATATAATATAACCATAATGGGTACTAAAAAGTGACCCGGGAATGATGTCGGTGTATCTATATATACCTCAGGTGATATATGAATTAATTAAATAATGAATCTTTTCGTCGATTCAAGAATATCAAACTTCACAGCTCTGCGTAAATATTCTTTCGCTACCACTACTTTCAACTATCTATCATAGCCATATTTGAAAAGGAAGGTGTGACTATCATACATACTCAGTCGAAGTGTTTCAATTGCTATGATAGTTGCTAGGAGTTATCATGAACCGCTTAAAAATACCTACTGGATCCTACTGAGCGAGCGATATTCCGAATGGAGCAGCTTAGTGTAACACGGAGCAGGTCTAGGCGATAACACTTTGCGCTTTTCAAACATATGGCAGATGCACAAGTAAAGTTACTGCATAGTCGTAGCAGCTAGCACTGAGAGTCTACGCACTCACTGGTACCAAGGTACAGTTCAATAATCCAAGAAAGTCAACGGAGCTCCCACAACAGCTCAATGCATCTCGGTGCAGGCCGTGCCGTGCGCAAGCCAGGTTTGTGTGTTTCATGAGTGAGTGACAAGGTGGTTCCCAACTCTACCCCACCGCAATACACCACAATGCACCACAAGGCACATGGCACCCTGCATCCTATGCCCTCACTACAGCAGCAATATACCTGACCGCACTGCACAACTGTACGATGCTTGCAGGAAGAGGCGTTGTGTCTACTTCCGTACTTGCTTGACCATGCGCACTGCGTTGACGTTCCACTCCATCTTGGTGCGGGTGATGGGCATGATGCGCCGCATGGATCGCAAGGTCTCATTGTTCATAGTCGTGTACATCTCCTCCAAGCCAGACTGCATGGAACCTTCCTGAGTCTGTGCGATTAAAGAAAGGCACATGGCAAAGTATATAGTATATCGACACCACATCGATATTGGATTCGATAGGTTAAGATGGAAGAATATGGACAGGATAGTTGTAACTTGACCACTCAGCCAAAGCCAAGTTCTCTAAGCCTCATGCTGGAATAGATGTTAGCGGAAGTGCTAGATGGCCCTTTTCTTTCTTTCGTTCTTACGACCATCCGACCCAGCATACCTACCTTCACAAACTTGACTACCGCCTCGGCTAGCTCGGCTTCCGATGAGAAGTTCAGCGTACTCTCCGGTACACTCTTGGAGCCCTGCAGCTGTAGATTTCCATCCTCGAAGTAGTGGATATGCAACTGGAAATGGGAGTGCAGCCGGCAGAAGTGAGTGTGCAACCAGCAGTGCCGACAACAGCAGCCCGAAGATTAATAGAGTAAAGGTTGGCCAGAGGAAGTGACCGAAATGGGAGAAGGGTGTGTGTGTGTGTGTGTGGGGGGGGGGGGGGGGGGGCGGGTCGGAGAGGGAAGAACGATAATAGCCGCCGTTAGAACATGAAACCAGGCACGTTGCGAAAAGGAAATACACTATCCTCTCTAAAACATCCTCTCGAAAAGGAAGTACACCCACCCATCCACCCATCAAACAATATCCACAAAGGAGAGCTAAGTGCCGACTTTTTTCTTTTATTTTCACCTTGATGTCACCACTAATGGTACAGGACTGCCCCGTGACAGCTACGGTCCAGCTGGAGGTCCACCGACCACTCCAGAAGTTCTTCAGGTTGGTTTTCTCGCCCGTGACTGCCAGGCTTATCTTCCCGTCCTTGGCGAAGGCGCCCGATGCAGCCTTCTCCGCCTGATAGGTGCTGCGCGCATACTGCTCTAGCTGGTGCTGGATCGCACTGCGGTGGCCCTCCAGAGACTCGTCCTGCCCGGATGGCACTTCGGGAGCCTCTTCGGTTGCCTGCATGTTGCAATTTCAGAGTGTGGTGGTGTGTGTATGAGTGGCGTGTGTGTGTGTGGGGGGGGGGGTATTAGGAGGTTCACGATGAAATGAATTGACCAAGGGGGAGAATGAAATGGTTAAATAAAAAGTCATAAAATACTACCAGAGGAGTCTGCGTTGATGGTGCGGTATTATAATGACATGTGGTAGCGATGGGAGATAGCCACACACCCGATAACTTACCAGAGTGAGGTGGTCAATGGTGAAGACAGTGCCTGTCGCAGAGTCGAAATAATGAACTGGGTCTATTTCCCCAGCTTGCGTAATTACAACCTGTCAAAGCATTGTAACAAATACGCACAGGTGCGCTTGATATCAGGGAAGCTAAATGTGGCAACTTTTCAGGCTGAGGCAGTACTTTTTCTACAATGACTAGCGATTTATTATTCAGAGGCTGGGAGTGTGAACATGCTGATGCTTACATTTTTCCCAGATGGAGCTGTCACAACTTTATTATTCTTAATGTTGGCAACACGGGCAATGCCACCCGCCAAGGGATCGGTCATCAAATCATCTGGTATGATCTTCCGTACATCTGCGTTGAGTGATCGTGAGTCGCCAAACACGTGCGCAATATTAAACAAGTGTTATTCGAAAAAGGTCGAACGTGTGGAAAAACCACACACTGCAAACTTACCACTAAGGATCTCATGAAACTGTCCAGGAGGGCTAGATAGAAGATAGTGCTGTGCAATCTGCAGCTTTTCTTCTGGTGTGATCTGAAGCAGAAAGGGGAGGGGGGAAGAGAGAGAGAAAAAAAAATCAACACATCGAGTCAAAATATATTGAAAATGTGCAGCTTAGAGTCAAACAGAACAGTACAGTACAAAGCTCACTTCCTCAGCTTCGTCTTCGAATTCTGCCATGCTCACGTCTCCAAATTAAGTTATAATTGGGCTTTCTGTGTCCGCAATATCGTACGGGCAGAATGTCCTGTCTACCTTTCGCGTTTTATCTACCCTGACGAAACGGTATGGGACCTTTATTAAGGAACGATCAAGAACTTCCTTTTCGAGATGAGACTCTGAGTGGCGAACTGGAATTGCTTCAAGAATAAAGTACGAGTTACATCCACTGTTGGATGCAAGCAATTGGCTCTGCCAGCAGGGATGGGAAATTCCTGCTGGCCATCCGGGATAAAAAATCTTTTCTCCGGTCCCAAGATCCCGGCAGGATGCGCCCAAAATCCCCACCAGGCTACAGTAGTGGCCGACTCATGTCACTTTTCATAACTTTACAGAAACATTATGATAAGATCACACTGACGGGTCAGTATATATGGCGACCAAAGTATCCTGCGGTGTTTAATTTATTATTGAGTGTCAGTGTGATCTTATCGCAGTATACAGTAGCTTAGTAGCTCATTATTTTTGGCGATCTAAATTAGATCCTAGCAGGAATAACACCACAATACTTTCGGTAAATTATAACTTTAAAACTTTGCTATGTCATTATCAGTGATAGTGGAATACAGTATGAAAGTACATCAGGTCAGTAAGATATTTAAAATCATTAAATTTAACATAAAACAATGGTGTATTGTGATACATACATAGTACTAGAGTTTACAGCAAACAGAAAAGCCATCTGACTTTATATCGGTATACAATTCATTGTATCAGTCATGCTGCAGCATCTCCATGGAATCCAGGGCGCGGTCCATAAACGTCTTCGTCACGTATTGTCGCAGCTCCGCCGTCATCCGGATGCCCGCCGCCCGCTCCTCTCGAGCGTGCGACACTTTCGCCGCGAGCTGTAGGAAATTGGAGTTGATCTCTTGGCTCTTAGAAGAAAGGCCGCGCAGCTCGGCGTCCTCTCTATTGCTGAGAAACAGGTCGATGGCACTGCACAGATTATGATACCGCTCCTCATAGTCCACCCGCTGTGGGAACTGCTCCTGCTCGTTTCTCTTCTTCCTCTGTTGCTGCTGCTTGGAACCTGGTCGGCTGACGACTCCTGATTTAGAAGCAGTAGCGGCAACAGCTCCAGCAGTACTCTGTGTCTCATCTGAGGAAGGGGGTTCGTGTCCGTCACCAAACTCTGGTCTCCCCTTCAGCCCATCTTGCCCATCAGCATCTAGCTGCGCTTCTTCAGACAGCAGTTCAGGCTCAGACTCAGGCTCGGGTTCGGGCAGTGGGAGGCCAGTGCGGGGGTCGAGGTCGTGGTAGCGCGCCCACATGGTGATGAGATCCTCGAAGTGCGTCAGTGTGCTCTTGGCCGTGGACAGGTCCAGCAGATCCCCGCTCACGTCGTTGTATTCACCGATCAGGCGACCCATCTCCTGGTACTCCTGGACATTTACCAAGGGCTTGCAGGCGTTCATCAGGCTCGTCAGCAGAGAGAAAATTACATCTGCTTTTCCAGCAACGATATCTAGTGGCTTAAAGCGGGGTATGCTGAATATCTCGGTTGTGTAGTGCAGTACAAGTGTCACCAGTGGTATGGGAGAATCTTTTACTTTATGTATCTCGTGGAGATTGTCGTACGTTAAAAGCTGGAGCGCCTGAGCGGACTTTCGACGATGCTCGTCTTCAGCGTGAAGGTGTGTAGACATGGAATTTTTCTCCTTTCTGTGGTATTCCCATATCAAGGCCACGATCACCCGAATCAGATCTTTGCCAGTACGAAAGTCCTTAATAGAGTGAATCACATCTGGCGCCGGTAGGAAGCGGTCTAGTGATAGATTCTCCATGGGGTCTACAAGATTCGAAGCACTACGAGACACATAGGTAAACCAATCTACAAGCACCTGCGTACTTATGGCCAACGCAGGATTAGCCTTCTTGGGTCTGTTCTTGAGCTCAAACTCACGCTGTGCTGTCTGCAAATCCCTCAGTACGGTTTCCTGGAAGATATTCGCATAGTTGTGCCCCTCAATACTGGTCACTGCATAGTTCAAGTAATGTCGCATGTCAGCCGTTTCATGCTTGAGAGTGTCGTCGATGGTGGTGGAAAAGCACTGCAACGGCTGGGCAAGGTTGCATAGGCCAAGTATTCGCTCCCGATCTTTCTTCTTGCCCTCTCTCAGATGCGTTATTTCTGTTTGATAATCCATGATTTGAGCAGTGCTGTGTCGAGCAGTAGAGTGGAGCTGCTTCACCTATAGAACCGAAAGGGCCAATTGCCGGGGAAATTTGCAAAGCAATAATTTGATATGTAAGCACAACTGAATGTCTGTGTGAGATAAACCGTTAAATATACCAGCTGCAAAGAAACTGTATAAATGGCGATAGCATGAGCACTATTCTTACCTCTTCGCTTAATGACGCATTTTCTGTGGTGAGTTTCCTGTTGTGGATCTCCAGTACTCGCACCTTCTCTTCAAGAGCTTCGATCATTCGATTTTTCCGCTCAGTGATATTTTGACGCGTATAGCGGCGCCACGCACTGAACGGAATATATACAGTATTAGTTCCGAAGAACTTATTTACGACGTTCTTCATTTTCATCTGCTGTTTTTTGCGCACTTCAAAGCTGTTTCTCAAAAGTCTGAAAATAAAGAATTTTACAAGCTTGCTATTTCCGGCTTCGACGAAAGCTTTCGTGAATAACGCCGCTGCTCCAGCCGCTCTTGTCTTTCTGTAAAAAGTCAGGGTATTTTCACACACTAACTCTGAGCAAGCAATGCATATGGAAGAGTGCATTGTTCCACATCGTACACATAGACTGGTTGGCTTAGTTGCAAGGGAACGCTCCGCAAACAGACCGGTAGAATTCTGAGGGTCTGCCAAACCACTTAAACGAGCAAAAGGGTCTCCATGACGAGAAGGAAAATCCAAAATACTCTCTGTTGATAAGGACGCCTTCGTAGCGATGCTAGGCAAGCTACGTGAGACCACACTTTGTCCACCTCCAAGTCTGCTTCCTCTGGTTGTGCTGGAATTGCCATTAAACTGGCGCTGTGCTTGCCGTCGCATGTTCATACTGAGGCTAAAATTGCCTGATGCTGTACTTTGCGACATAGATTAAACAACAAATAGCAAAATTCTTGTAAAATTAGGACTTCTACCAGTACCGGTACTCGCAGTACCAGTAAAAATCGGAAGAATGGAATGGACAAGGTCTCTTGTTGTGAACCTCGATTTAAAAAAAAAGAATGCTCACCCACACAGCTTAGTTCAGATTTTCTTATTCTTTCATTTGCACAACGACGCAGAACCACTTTAATTGAATTAAAAGTGATCTTAAAATGTCCTGTGTCTGCTCGAATCTGGGAATGAAAAATGTGTAAATTTACCAGCAGCAGGAATACTTTATTACTGTCAACTTACGGTACAGTAACTTAAGTTACAGCACTTCGAAGTACATTTTAATTCGAAACCGCTGGAAATTCGCGCCCTTCAAGTTGAACTCTGGTTCCATTTTTCCAACAGGGTGGGTGTATTTCGAGAGGGAGGGTGGGTATCGAAAAACACGAAAAACGGGGTGGGTGGGTGGGTGGGTACCCCTCGTACACCCCCACCCTGTTCCAGTATTGAAAAAGTGGTGGAAGTTATTAAAAAAAGTTGTTGTTTGATCCTCGGCCCCGCTGTCCGCAAAGTGATAAATTACGATGATATCGCCAATCAGTCAAAACCAATATGCCTATCTACTGACTATTGAGCTTTTTTGATCCGTAGAGACTATTTTACTAGTCCAGTGATCCAACTTCGAGTTCATATCCCGTCGCGGCAACCGTGCTATTGTACTATATAGTAGGGGACGATAGTTATGTCGTCAGCCCTTCAAAAACGAAAGAAAGAGTGAGTTAATTAAACATATTAATGAAAGAATCAGAAGCAATTGCTAGCACTTCTTTAAATCGTGTATAGTTTACTCATTTTCTAATAATTCTGACACTTTAAATTAATCGTTCGGTCGTAGGCTGCGAAGTGAACTTGCCCAGATAGAGAAGCAGGTAAGTATTTGGGTAATAACTCATACTATGCGAAAGATATCTATCTCACTGAGAGTGTCATGTATTAACGAAGAGATAGTTGGCATGATTATGATTTGATGTGAGTATCTCGATACTATCTGCCCCGCCCGCTTCAGATTTATGACCTTGAGACCTCATACTTAGAGGAAACCAAGGATTTCGGCAACATTTTTACTGGATGGGATGCATATTTAAGCTCGGACAAAACAAAACAGCGAAAGAATATCCAAACTGAAGATCGACTCTTCTCCCTTTCATCGGTGTCATCGCCTGCATCTAAGAGGGGGGAGAGCAAAAAGGTGCACGATGCATATGTTTATAATTAGATTGCTCCCTATATACTGTGAGCTTGGGCTCTTTTCCACTCATAATCACTACATTGTGTGGTGTCTTGTGCACTTTTTGTTTTATACCTGTTGATACCAATCAGAGTAAAGCTGTTGGGTCTAGTGCACCAGGAGCTGAGAGTGGGCGCAAGAGACGAAAACCAGCGAAGGATGACAGCGGTAGTGGTGGCACAAAGGAAAAGGAAGAGAAATAACCCAATAAGCAATACTGTAAACAATAGTGATGTATTTAGGCGGTATAAATATCAGATTGTATCGGCAAGCGTTCTTTCAGTACACTGCAGTTCTGATAGTTATGCAGCAGCAGCGACGCTTCTTTAATTACGCCACAGTATTTCTAAACGTTTAGTTCATACATTTGTGTGTTGTTCAGTAATAGATACGAAGTATTAGCGGTTACTTAAAGTTTAAGTTCAAGTTGAAGTTAATAAGTTGGGGGTTTAGGTCTTGTTCAAATCTTCAAGATGGGAGATAAGTTATCTCGGTTGAATTCGGTCACTGCTGACGACATTCCGGCATACAGTACCCACCACAATATAATTAATGCTGAGCAAAAATTAGCAGTGCTGTATTGGTTAATACCGGACTGCCAATCTAGTCAAGTGTAGGTAACACTAGAAACAATACCAGCAACACTTAGACACGGATCATCCGTGGTGGTACGTAGCAAGGAATAGTCAGGTGCAACTAAGGGATGGCAACTTTCAATTACCGCCATAGAGTGGATTTTCCAGCAAAAATGCTAAATAACCCATAACATAAGAAGCCCGCTTATCAGTTGTACTTCAGAAGTATATTTTAAGCAAATCTACAGTTGTAAGTGGTACAAGGCATTTCTTTGTCGTTAAATCGACATTTATACATTGAAACTCTCTCCACAACCACAGCTTCCTTTTGAATTAGGGTTGATGAAGGTAAACTCCGATGATAGAGGAGTATCTATATAATCCTCTGTTTGTTCCTACCAAGAAGAATATAGCTTTTGGATCTACGAAGACCTTCACTCCGTGCGACTCGACTTGTTCAAATTTGTTTATCTCATCATCGTCTATAGCGTAATTCATGGTATAGCTGTACCCATTACATCCTCGCCTTCTAACTCCAATTTGAACTCCTGCGGCGTTCGGTTGATCTTTTAATAGTTCTTGTATTCTATTCGCCGCATTCTCGGTGAGGGTTATCGGCGAAGGAAGTTTGCGGGCAGTTCTGGTTGACAGTCGTCGAATATTTGAAGTCACAACATTCAAAAACAATCTGCTCGCCAACATAATTGATGAGTATCAAGTACTTTGCGCAGATTCAAGTTCTACCTCTCGATATATATAATTGCTCTTCGATAAGCAAATGAACTGCCGATACCAGCAAGTAATTTACTGCTAATAAAGCTGCGATTGTGCGTTTCAAGGCAGGGCCCCACAGTTTGTACTCAAACAGGGATATGAAAGGATAGCACAATGCCTCAAACTGTACAGCACTGTAACGTCAAACTGTCATGTTCGAGTAACTTTTTAATAATGTCAAAACATAAAATTTAGTACCTTACCATTCCCAGGATCGTGGCTGGAATCATGGAATCCCACACAATCCCAGGAATTGTTGTCGAAGAATTCCGATTTAAGTAGTCTCGTTTGAATGACCAAATGGGTTGTTATGGGTAAGCTTGAACTCAAGACTATACTTTCTCGACTTCGAGAACGAATCCCTGCTGCCGCAGCGGCTGCTGGATCAAGCAAAATAAGAAAGTTATATTTCAGTACGAGTAGCAGTAGGGTTCTAATGGTCACGCTTTTAAGTTTATTGATGGATCACTTGTATATTTTTTAACTCCCTGATACCTGCAGCGAACCGTGAGAATGGTTCTGAGCTTGATAGAATCAGTTAGTGCATTGGAGGAGCTGCGCAGCCAAGCCCACTCCAAATCTGTGTTGTATTTTTGGGCAGACTGGCATGAGCAATCAAAGAAAGGAGGACAAATGTATGGGATATTCAGTGCTTTAAGCGAAAAATACCCTGATATTAACTTCTATGCGGTTGAGGCTGAAAGTGTTCCTGATGTCAGCGAGTTGATGGGAGTAAGTGTTGTCCCTACTTTCTTTACCCTTGTCGGACGAAAGGTTATTGGGAAGGTAGAAGGTGCGACTCCTGCTGAGGTTTCCAAATTAATCAAACAACTTAAAGAACTAGATGCTGCATCTGTTGTGGAAGTTGACCCAAAGGAAGCTGAGGAAAAGGCTCTTAAAATCAAACTTGAAAAATTGACTAAGTTAGCACCAGTTATGCTGTTCATGAAGGGTTCCCCTGAACAGCCGAAGTGCGGATTCAGCCGGCAAATAGTGGACATATTGAACGAGAACCAAATCCCATTCGCTTCTTTCGACATTTTGACTGACCCTGTAGTGCGGGCAGGACTTAAAGAATTCTCTGATTGGCCAACATACCCACAGCTGTACGTCAAGGGAGAGTTCATGGGAGGCCTAGACATTATAAAAGAGATGAATACTTCAGATGAAGGACTGAAGACCCAGCTTGGCGTGACTGATTTGAAAGTCCCTCCACCCCCGCCACCACTGGAAGAGCGGCTGAAGGCTCTGATTGAGCAGGCGCCTGTGATGGCTTTCATCAAGGGGTCGCCGTCAGTACCCAAGTGTGGCTTCAGTCGGTCTCTCGTGGAACTGCTGCAGAAAGAAGGAATCGAGTTCTCACACTTCGACATCCTCACTGACGATGAAGTGCGGCAGGGCTTGAAGACGTACTCAGACTGGCCTACATACCCGCAACTCTATGTCAAGGGCACTCTCGTAGGAGGCCTAGACATTGTTCAGGAAATGCAGCAAGGAGGGGACTTAAAGAGCCAGCTGCTGGACATGTAACCAGTCAGAGTCGCATAAATGATCTGCATTGGGATAACCACATCTTCAGAAAAATTAAACAGCTGATAAAAAGAGCAGCTGCCGGTTTATATTATTGCATGTCGAATATAATTGCTTCTTTCACTTGCAAGGGTCTCAGCCTCGGAGACCCGGCCTCAGTACCCTGGATGACCTGACTCGCCTAAAAACCTTGCTGAATTCAGTAAGTGCGGTAAGCTGTTGGGCCTAAATTTACTGGCGGCTATCATACACTACGATACCGTTCCCAGACTGGTAAATTCAAGCATTTCCAAAGTTTGTGCAAAGGAGTTTTTAATATTTATAATAGTCCCAAAAGCTTTATTATCCCAGCCTTTTATCATAGACAAAAAAAGAAACCGTCGGAGCGATTACTACTGTACTGTAGTACTGTAAGTTGTTTACTGTAACTTACAGGTAAATACTGTATGCCTGAGAGAAAGTTTAGTACAGTACCGCAAGTTAGGGGATACGAGCAGAAGTAATTTACGTAAGTTAACCCACTATCTAGATATGCTTCACCACTCTAACTGAAATATCCCTTGACTTAGTTGTCTTGCCTGACCCAAGTGACACAATTCATCTATTAGGTCTGCATCGCTGTGGCGTTCTTAGCTTTCTACATAAGAAGAAAGAGCTGACAATGGAGGCTGTTTCCTCGTTCAATGATAAAAATGTAATGCGATCTGAATCTGTAAAGGTTGTGCCTTATGATGAAGATGAAAATGCTGGGATACATACACCTACAAGTAGAAAGAGAGGCCGAACATCCAGCATTGGGGAGTTCATGAAATCACACAGGGTGGTATTTAAAGGCCACAAACAATCCGTCATATCATTAGGTATTCTTCGAGCTCCAGGCCAGAATGACACATTGATATTAAGTGGAAGTGAAGATAAGTTGATGAAAGTGTGGTCGCTTGTAACCGGCGAGTTATTGGCTACCCTTTCCGGCCACAAGCAGCGCGTTTCGGGTGCAGTAGGTTACGCTGACGAACACTGTCCACCAGTAGCGATCAGCGCGAGCGCAGATGATACTCTGCGTATATGGCCGATGGAGACATGCTTCGGGAGCCAGCCGGTAGATTGCGAGGACATCTACAAGCGATCAGTTTCTCTGTTGGGTTTCAAGAACCGCGTGCTGGGGCTGGTGGCGATGCGCCCCTACGCAGAAGATGACCCGTTCGTAGCTGGGTGCAGCGCGGACAACACGGTGCAGGTGTGGAGCCTACCCAAGGGAGAGCCGCTGTTTGTGCTGGTGGACAAGAGTGAGGTAACGTGGAACCTGTGTCTAGCGTGTCTCATTATTCCGCAGAAGCCTCGGCGCAGGGTCTTCGGGCCCGTGTTGATAACGGGCTGCAAGAATAATATTGTGCGCATATGGCGTGCGCGAACGCCTGTGACAAGTGCAGACGGGATTTCCCGGCCGGACCGGGTAATCCGCGGCGCGCACACCACAGCAGTGCAGTCCGTGGCTGCGTTCGTTTACCAAGGTGACCCGCACCTGGTAACCGCGTGCAAGGATCTGGACATCCGCATCTTCTCCATCGACTCTAGTCAATTGCTGAGGTCAATGAAAGGACACACCAGTACCATATTATCTGTCGCCGCTATCTGCCCCACTGCCGACCGTGCGTTGATTGTGAGCAGTAGTGTAGAAGGCAAAATGTGTGTCTGGAAATACTCCAACGACGAGAACGACCTGGGCGGTGAGCTGTTGCGCATCTTCAACGGCCACACAGACGAGATTAATGAAGTAGAGGTGATGGTGACTCCTGAGCCGGACAAGGACGACATCGTGATCGTGTCTGGCAGCAAGGACCAGTCAGTGCGCACGTGGCTATTTGTGGATGAGAAGAACCTGAATCTGCGCGTCATTGACCCGAAGCTCTCTGCCGGCCCTGCGGACGACGACGAGCAGGAACGCGCAGTGCGTATCAATGCGATGGACGTGTACTCCGTGGCCGAAGATGCATGGATCGTGACGGGCGGCGACGACGGCTGCCTGCGCATGTGGTGCATTCGTCAGGATGACGTGGACCTTACCGACGACCTCAAGTGGTGCGTGCAGGCCCACCAGACGCTCATCGTGGTGGTCACGCTGTACGCACCTGTTGAAGAGGTTATCGAACAAGTCACGCACGGCTTCCCCCCTAGGCTTAACAGAATCTTGATCATGAGCGGAGGCCGCGACGGCCTGCATCCGCATATCTGACTTCCAGACTGGGGAAGCTGTCTGCCCTGTCATCCAAGCGCACCCCAGCCCTATCACTAGTCTCTGTGTGTTCCCCGGCCGTGGTCCCACTGACAATAACAAAAACGGCATAGCACCCTTCCTAGTGAGCGGTAGCGAGGACAACTCTGCAAAGGTCTGGCAGCTGACGGACAACAGCTGCCGCTACGTGCTGGAAGGGCTGCACGATCTGGACGTTACCGCCGTTGCAGTATTCCTGCCGCGCCCGGCTCCGAAACTTACTGTCAAGGAGCTTATGAAGTCCCCTCAGCCCGGTCTGAAGAAGGGGCCAAGCCTACGCCTCAATATAGATGCTGCTGCCCCCAGCTCCCTCCTCGATAGATTTCCCATCCATAATTCACAAGTTAGAATGAGGTTCAGTGACCCGCTAATTATCACTGGTAGCGAAGACACGAGTGTGTCGATTTGGTCGTACTTGACTGGCGAGCTGATTGAGACCCTGAACGACTCCCCGGCGATCATCACGGCAGTGGCGGTCATTGAGCCCCAGCCTTCCAAGCCGGGCGTTGCAACCGAACCCATCGTGGCTGCAGGCAACGTAGACGGAGCCATCTTTGTGTGGTCTCTGCTTGCGCCGTACAAGCTGCTGCATGTGTTCACGGGGCACACGGACGAGGTGACGATGCTGGACGCGTTCGACGCGGAGGGGCTGTACCCGGTGCTGGTGAGTGCATCCCTGGACACGACGGTGCGCGTTTGGAACCTGAAGGAGATGAAGTTCCAGCGCACCATCGAGGGACACAAGGACGACGTGATGGCTGTGAAGATTTTCAAGTCGGGAGCCTTTGATCCGGCGCTGGCGACGGGCTCTGTAGACTGCACTGTGCGAGTCCTGTTCGACTTTCTCGGGAGCGTGGCCAATGTCGATTTTGTTATGCAAGAGTTCAAGTTCGATATGGAGGGTACGAACAGCCACATTCTGGTGGATTCTAGCAGCAAGTGGCCGCGCATCGCGCACAAGGTGCGGACTGAAGGGGCGGACGTGTTCTTCAAGTCCTACTACCGGCTGTTCGGTCAGGCTCTGCGCGCAGGCAGGTCTGACTTCCTGGTGGAGTTTCTGCCGTTGACGCGCCTGGGGCTGCTGAAGTCAAACTCTGAGATGGAGGACGGCGATGCAGATGACGGGCGCGGCGGGTTACTGCGACAGGCGATCAACTTGAAGGACACGGTGGCGGTGCATATACTGGTGGAGTGCTGGTGCTCGTTCCTGACTACAGCACCGACAGGGCCAAACGACATCCTGTACGACCCTGGCGCGCAGATCAACCGGGAAGACATGCTGCTGCTGGCGGTGAAGTACCCCAAGGAATTCGAGAAGCTGGTATGCAGCGTGAAACTCATGCCGACGAAGAACAACTCCCTGCCACCAGGTGCGCTGTTTATGAGCACGGACAAGGATGGGGGCATGATTGTGAACAAGTACGAGACTTTTGTGGACTTGAGCGCAGTCATTGCTGATGTCCCACATCGACGGGCATCGATGGGCAGCATCGCAGGCAGTGAGCGTTCGGACTTGTACGCTGCTACTCAAGCGGCGAACTCAGGTAAGGGGGGTGCAGTCAACGACTCAATGAATCGGCATTTGTCTTTGTTTGGAGGGGCCGAAGAGGAAAATGACCTAATGGTCAGTGCCAGAATAGCAGCAAATGCAAAAAGTCCCAAACATGGTCCAAGTAAGAGTGACAAGCGTAGCGCTAGCATGACCGTTGGAACTAGTCAGTATTTCCCGGCAGGCGAGTCTGGAACGTTAGATG
>CAXIWF010002020.1:0-10661 GCA_964036045.1 Eutreptiella sp. 'Long Island Sound 2002' | reverse complement strand
CCCCAAGGCAATGTGAGGGCGGGCACCACCGAGACAAGAGACAAGCAAAGGAGACTGTGTGCACAATAGTATACACCGGAGAGCCTAGTTTGGACGGTGTAGACTAGTGGTGTGCCGATGGGCGATTTTAGTTGGCAAGACCAGGGTGGTCATATAGCAATGTTTTTTTTGCGGATGTTGTCTCAAGGAAACCCCAGCCCCTGTTCATTGTGTCCCACAGTAAGGGGGTGCATAGTAAGGTATCCTTATGTGAGCCCCCCTTACTATGGGGCACTTTTCGCGGGAGATGGTGTCTCACTCCCTACACCCCCTCAATTTGGGTGTAATGAATGCATTTTGACCCACGTCACACCGTATCAACACCAAAAGGGGGGCAACAGTCGGGACAAACCATTAGGATGAAGCTTGTATCTCACCCCCTTACTATGGGACATTACTATGGTGCCGATTACCGCCAACCTAACCGACAATTGTCGTGAATTGGGAGTACATATAGGACATTTATGTCTTTCACTCAATGATGTGCTTTGCGAGGAATGCCCGAAAAAAGACACCATTGACACCCAGCTGCCGGGAAATGTTGTTGTTTTCTTTTTTGGAAAACATGGTGTTTGCTATTTTTTCCTATTCACCTTTTGATGGTTTTCTTTTTGTTATGGTTTTGGACAATCAGTTGCCTGGGTGGTGGTCCACTTCCACGGGAACTGCTTAAATATGTTCATCCTTGGCATCACATGAGGTGGATACTTGTGCCCTATCTGGGACAAAAGGCTGCGGTAAGGACAAGCCATATCAAGTGCACATCATCATTGGGGGCCTGCCCACCGCCCGCGACCGCTAAGAACAAATTCTATTGCCTTCGGCAAGTCCACCTCGCAGAGAATCTACCCCAAGCAACACACACCCAAAAATTGGGTAAAAACTACATAAATGCGGGCTAAAACATGCTTTGCATATCTTGGATGGTCATTTTAGGTCGTCACAATATCAAAAAAACAAGTTTCAAAAACTTTGATTTTTGAGCTGCCCGGGGTGAAAAAGTGCAGAAGCAAGTTGTGTACCAATCCCTTCGGAGACCACCCCCCTAATATCCAAATCGCGTGAAAAACACGTAAATACGGCCCAAAACATGCTTTACATACCTTGGATGGTCATTTTAGGTGGTCACAATATCACAAAAAAAGTTTCAAAAACTTCGATTTTTGAGCTGCCCAGGATGAAAAACTGCAGAAGCAGGTTGTGTACCAATCCCTAGGGAGACCCCCCCCCCGGACCTAATACCCAAATAGGGTGAAAAACACGTAAATACGGCCCGAAACATGCTTTACATACCTTGGATGGTCATATCATGTGGTCACAATATCTTAAAAATATGTAATGTAAGTTTCCAAAACTTCGATTTTTGAGCTGCCCACGGTGAAAAACTACATAACCAGGTTGTGTACTAGCCCATTCACTAGGCCATTATTGGTGGAAACAGCCATTTCGCGTCTTTGGCACGAGCATTTGACCGGCCGTCGGCAAGTGTGGGAGGGCCATATTGTCTTCCGCGACCCGTCTGTATTGCGTAGCATCAACCCCAAAATAGATCCTGCCGTCTTTACCCAAAACCTGAAAAACGCATCGGTGCCGTCCTGGAAAGGATTTGTGAGGTCTTTGAGTAAGGGCCAGCGAGAGCTGCACCCCTTCCTGCCTGACCATCGCCAGCATGCCAGCGTGGACATTATGTCCGAATGGGGTGTCCCACAGTAAGGGGGTGCATAGTAACCCCCCCAAAATGGACACCTCTGCCATTACCACATCTGCCCATATTGCTAGGACCTAGGCGCATATTTATGTTCTCCATGTCCAAAATAGGGGAGGACATGTGTCTCTCCGCCGGTATGCCCTCGGTAGACAAAGTTGAAAAAAGTCAGTAACCCCCCCCGTTTGGGTCAGTAAGGGTTACTGACCTTGGGTCAGTAACCCCCTTACTGAGCAGTAACCCCCCTTACTGAACCCCCCTTACTGACTCCGTAACCCCCTTACTGACTCAGTAACCCCCCCCTTACTGACTCAGTAACCCCCCCCTTACTGACTCAGTAACCCCCTTAATGACCCCCCTTACTGAGTTTTGCGCTGTGTCCTTCCTGCACACTTTTGTTCTCCTTTTAGACTTTTTGTGGCCCCGGAGTGCCATGGCTTGTGCTGGGCTGCTGGCTGCCTTCCTGCCCGTCCTAACGTGGGTCAACCATGTCAATAACCTAGTTGGGACACGCGGGTACGGGGGGGGGGATGGGTTTGTCGAGCATGGTGCGGTTGTTAAGCATGCGAGTGAGTTCGTTGAGTTTCCCGCGGATACGGATTTTGGTTCCGTCAAGGTGACTTTCCCCCTCTTCGACAAGAGGGCACCGTGTGTGCTTTCCGATTTTATCCTCGACATCGCAGCCCGCGTGCGCGGTGTTTCGGCTGCAAGCAAGCGTTGTTGTGTGGCACACACAAGGGTGTGTTGTGCACCGCTTGCGATGAGCCCGCGAATGAGGCGCCAGCAGCCCAGCCCAGCAACGCACTGCCAAGCCACTTCCCCACAATGCTGACATGCCTGATGCCGGGTGGAGGCGAGTTGCTGACGGCACATTATGCTGGTGTGCCGTTCGATGCTAGCCCTGTCCCTCAGGACACCACCCCGGCGCCGAGTGACTGCCCATTCCGGGTGCAACACGAGGATGACGCCCCGCTACCGCAGCCGGGTGTCGGCGGTTGCCGCATGGTCGTGAAGACCAGGCCGGGCACCATCCTCGTTGTTAATGGGGGTCGAGTTGCAGGGTTCCAAGTGCCCACCACTGACAACGACGAGGTGACGGCCTAGCGGTGGAACCTGCTGCCCCCCCGCATGCCCATTATGGACATCTCCGTGCTGGCGGCCTCGGGTCACGTGCGGGACGACCCCCACGGCAAGAAGGGGGACTACATGTGTGCATGCCATCAGGTGAATGTGTTTCTTTCCTTTTTTGCCTTTGCTATTTTTTGTATGCATTGCTGCCTATTTTGCCCCTTTGTCACAGTTCTGTCATGGGTGTGGGTTTGGGCTTGGGTTTGGGCTCGGGGTTGGGTGTGGGTTCGGGTGCGGGTTTTGATTTGGGCCTAGGTTTGGGTTTGGGTTTGGGTGTATGCTTTGGCGCGCTTTGGGTTTGTGTGTCCATGTCTGCCCTGCTCCCCCCGCTCCCCCCTGTGTCCCTTTTGCTCTTTGCTCTTTAGGAATTTGATGATTTGTTGTTGATGGGAAGGGGAAAACCCAAGAACCCCCAGTGATTATTCGTGCCCCATGCCCATAAAGGGGCTAGGAATCTTTGTGGTTGAGGGGAAGGGGAAAACCCAAGAACCCCCAGTGATTATTCGTGCCCCATGCCCATAAAGGGGCTAGGAATCTTTGTTCTTGAGGGGAAGGGGAAAACCCAAGAACCCCCAGTGATTATTCGTGCCCCATGCCCATAAAGGGGCTAGGAATCTTTGTTGTTGAGGGGAAGGGGAAAACCCAAGAACCCCCAGTGATTATTCGTGCCCCATGCCCATAAAGGGGCTAGGAATCTTTGTTGTTCAGGGGAAGGGGAAAACCCAAGAACCCCCAGTGATTATTCGTGCCCCATGCCCATAAAGGGGCTAGGAACCTTTGTTGTTCAGGGGAAGGGGAAAACCCGAGAACCCCAGGATTATTCGCCTGCCCCGTCACAACAGGGGGGGGGGGGGACAACCACCCCCCCAATTACATCCGTCACTGATTTCCGTCACACACAGTCACAGACCAGTCACAGATAGTCAGAGACAGTCACAGATAGTCACAGACAATCACAAACAGTCACAGATAGTCACAGACCACAGGCACAGACAAATGCCAGATAACAGTAAGGGGGGGGTTACTGAGTCAGTAAGGGGGGTTACTGACTCACTAAGGGGGGGGGTTAGTGACTCAGTAACCCCCCCTTATTGACCCCCCTTACTGAGTCAGTAACCCCCCTTCCTGAGTTTTACGAGTTGTAACTGGGTTAGGGTAGGAGTGGGCTCTGAGGGGGTGTGGAAGGGGGTTGCCTGCATCCCTATGTGTTGTAGGCTGCCGTTGACTTGCTGCCCCGGTTGATCCCGGCAGATCTCCCCTTGGAGGACGTGGCACCCAAGGCGGGTAGTGCAAAGCCGGCCACACTCCAGGCTGCAACAGTGGTGGGTCCGACCTCGGTGAATACCGTGCAGTGGCCCACAGGATCAACCCCCGTTGTCCTCAATGCGGGGTCTACCGTGTGGTCTGTTGGGCAGACCACGTGCCACAAAGAATTTGAGCTAAAATTCAAGGTATGTGTAGGTGCGACATGTCACGGGATTTAAGTTTGCGGGTTGATATGCCCCAAAGCAAATAAAGGGGCTAGTTCCTTGTACGTGGCGGAGGTCTTCAGTTGAAATCGTTTAGTTACCCTTCCCGCCCATCGTTGCAGGAGGGGAAGACCATGCAAACGGTGAAGGTGCAGCTGCCCGTGGCCGTGGATGGAGTGGAGGCCGCGGGCCAGCCGGCGCCGCGATTTTGGCTTTGGACGAGCTTCTCACGTGCCAACACCGCGCACTATTACATCTGCATCGACGAAAATGGGAAGCGGATGAAGCTGCGCGGACTTGGGCAAATCCGTGGCGTGGGCGGGCCGGCAACGGGGCTTGTAGAAACTGCGCAGCAAGCGTGGCTTGAGCAGCAGCACCGCATGGGGCCCTCGGGGAGGGGGATCAAGCGAGAGGCGCCCAAGGATAAGCAGCCCCCCTCCCCTGCTGGACAGTCGAAGACCTGGTCCAGGTCCTCCTCCCCCCCGTCCGAAGGGAAGGACAAGAGGAAGAGGCAGGGGCAGCAGAGGAACGTCGAGGGCGGGGGGGGGGGGGGGCTCCTCAAGTTGGGGACGGGCTGACGGTGTCGGAGCTCCGTGCGGTTGTCGGGCGTGCTGTCTCCGAGTCGGTCAGTGAGGTAGTCCCAGAGGACACACAAGACGCAATGAGCGCGCTTGTGGGACTACCGGACCGCCTCGAGAGGATCGTGAAGGAGGCCGCCAAGGGTAAGGCGTCCAAAGCAGAGGCGGACCTGGCCGCAATGCGGCAAGTGACCGGTCAGCAAAAAGGTAGGATCATGGAGTTGGAAGCGCAAGTGCGCACGCTCCCTTGACAAGAGGCGGTCCAAGCCGAAAAGCAGAAGACCGCCGAAGAACGCTCGGCACGAGAAAAGGCAGAGACAGAGGCACAGGTGGTAGCAATGCACAAGAATGAGTTGCTGCAGGTGATCGGACAAGGGAAGAAGTAGTGAAGCATGCAGGTGCACGCGTCGTTGGGCGTGCGACTGAGCGCATGAATGGATGGGTGGTTGCACGCGTGAATGGGCGCGTGAATGGGCGCGTGAATGGGTGCGTGAATGGGGGCGTGAATGGGTGCGTGAATGGGCTCCCGAACGGCTGGGTCATTAGACACGTGAATGGGCGCGTCAATGGGTGCGTGAAAGGGCTCATGAAGGGATGGGTCATTGGATGCGTGATTGGGCGCGTGAATGGGCTCATGAATGGGTGCGTGATCGGGTGCCTAAAGGCACGTCCAATTCCTTTTCTGAGCAATGACAATGTGGTTGGCGCAGTGATGATGTGTTTCATGAGAGGTCCACCGATATCAACAATCTTTCCAACTCTTGTGACTTGAGGGTGCAGACAATGTCCTTTTGTGTTGTGCAACGCTTTGCTAGTGTCCATGGCATGGGCATACCATCTAAAAGAGTGAAACCACATTCAACCCCTAGGAAAACAGTTGCCTCGGTACACCACTTTCTAGGTCGGTAAGGGGGGTCAGTAAGGGGGTTACCGACTCAGTAAGGAGGTCAGTAAGGGGGGGGTTACTGAGTCAGTAAGGGGGTTACTGAGTCGGTAAGGGGGGGTCAGTAACCCCCTTACTAAGTCAGTAAGGGGGGGGGGGTTACTGAGTCCGTAAGGGGATTATTGACCCCACCTTACTGACTCAGTAACCCCCTTATTGACTCAGTAACCCCCCCTTACTGACCCCCTTACTGAGTCAGTAACCCCCTTACTGACCCCCCTTACTGCCCCCAATTGATGAGTAGAGACCAACGCAACAAGGATGCCGTTTTCCTTGTGCACAGCTTTTTATAATGGAAGCGGCGGTGGATACGTTTGAGGCGCACCTACAACGTCTCACCCTTACACCACTGGAAGCCCTCAAAGACCCCAAGACCAAGCTACAACGCAAGAAGTGCCTTGCACGCGTGGCAAGCGCCCTGCTAGGCACCAACGTCACCAACGTTGCCATAGCGGGCACGGGGATAACCTTGGGCATCCCAAGTGACGGCGGTGACGACTCTGATACCCCCGTGGAGGAGGCTGCTTCCCTTGTTGAGCGGATGATCGACATGCAAGCTAGTGTGCGGCAGTTATACAAGCTGCCACGCACTTGCACGCGGGCCGACTTGGATAAAGCCCGCCGCCACATACACCCCTACACGGCCCACCCGATGGCTGCCTTTGGCAGTGGCATGTCCCAAAGAGCCGCTGCCGCTGTCCCACTATGGGATGTGGTGAGCACACAAGTTGCATTGGCACAACAGTGCCAAATGCCTCCCCCTACGGACACTAAGATCAAGGTCATTGTAGCCCCAGATGCCACACCCCTGTGGCGCACATCGGCCAAGCGCTGCGTCGTCTACGTCCACGTGTGGGGTACCCCGAGTCGAGCCAGCGATGTAAGGAGGTGGGCCACATGGTGGGCCCTTGATGGTCGTGACGATGGACGATGCCTCCGTGCCGTCGACCGGCTTGCCTAGCTTCCTAGATAAATCGCCACAAATCCCGATTTTCGCCTGCGCCGAGTTTTGGAACTCTGCACACTCAAAAACCTTTTTATCGTCACCCCGATATGCAGAAATGCTCCGCTTCAGCAACAGAGACGACGCATCTTTCAGCTGCCTGTGGCATCTGGTTGAATCCATGCACCTATGTACGTTTGGTAAACCCTGCCGCTTCACTAAACAAATGGGTGTGTCCCCACCGTCACCGCCCGACCAAAAAGCAGCCGCTACGCTCCACTCTGAACACCGGGCGTCCAGGGCTCTTAAAGATCGCGTGTCCACTCTTGTTGACAGCCGATGCAGGCAGCTGCGGGCGTGGCTTCCGATGCCCTGCTCTGATGTAACATTAGCTTCACTGTCCACACGCCCCATTTTGCCTCCTGGCCAGTTGAAGCGCACAGGCAAAACCAAGCAACCTTCTGTACATTATGCGACTACAGAGGACGTCCTGGCTACAAAACATCCGCCAGAACGTCTCCCCCAGCCTATATGTGTAGTACCAGCATTTGCTAAGCCGGTCCCTGTTCCCAAATGCTGACTCATCCCAAAGCACAAGTGGCGTCAAGATATGCCTGGTTCCAAATTAAAGGTGAGGGAAGTGATCGACCACAGTGGGCAACCGTTTAAATCTGTCTGCCGCCACTTGGGGAGATGCCTAACCCTTTTATGGAAATTTGTGTGCTCCCGTCCCGGTGCCCTGGAATCCGTCTCCATGGAGCAGCTGCTCGGTTTTGTAAATGGCCTCTCTGGCCAACGTGTACCCACCTCTGCTGAGTGGCTAGAGCTAGACCTGGTGGAAATGTTCCCCAACATTCCCCGGGACAAAATTTTGGTTGCCGTAAAACATTTCTGGTCTGTACCCTTCGTGAACAGGCCGTTTGAATCCGAGATTCACGGTACCGTGAATTTCACCTATTTTTGCTGTTTTTTGCTCGGAACTTGGTGCCATTGTGTGCTTTTGTCGTGCTACCTTCGCCCAAAGTAAGACCCAACAAATGTGTGCAATTTAGAGGTTTGAAGTAGTCGCATGGTTCAACACATTTGGTGAGATTCGCGTGAATGTGAAATTCACGCACCCAAATTCGCGCATAAATTCACGCTAGATTCACAGATCCACGAGAATGTGAAATTCGCACAAAATTCGTACGAATTTCGTGCGAATTTCGTGCGAATTCGTATGAATCGGCCCCGATTTTGTCTTGTCGCTGCTATTTGTAGACTAGAACAGGAATCATTCTAGCCTAGATGTATTCTACACTAGAACACAAATAACAAATCAAAACAATACACATTACATTTCTTAATCTTTGTTGCATTGGTCACAAATTTGTTGGGAAGGGCATAGGTTATAGGTGATAGTGGATGCAGTGGTGGGGGGGTCGGTTGGGGTCAAACCATTGTTGCATTGCTCACACAGTTGTTTGGAAGGGCAAAGGTTATAGTTGCTAGTAGATGCATGAGGGTGGGGTGGGGGGGTCCATTGGGTCAAACCATAGGAGCGTAATCAACCACGTCTAGGGTTGGGAGGGGGGGGGGGGGGCAAGGAGACCCCCCAGTTACAGCCCCTGAGTGTCTGGGTGTGGGGTTATGAGGGTGTCTTGCTTGTTGCAGTGCGGTTAAGGTTAGGGAGGGTATCCTTTTTCTCTTCACAGGTTTTGTGTATCCCCATGGCTCTCATGTGCTAGTTGCTCATGCTTTGGCAGCAAATAATCAAGTCAGCGCCGACTTTACAGTATGCTCCCAGCACTGGCCGTCAACACTTGGCAGGGTGACCGCAAGTGCTGGGCCATCTCTGCCCTAACTTTTGACGTGATCTGTGTTGATATGAAAGCAAACAGGTATGTGTGTGTTTGTGTTTGGGTGTGTGTGTTTGTGTATGGGTGTGTATGGGTGTGTGTGTGTGTGTGTGTGTGTGTGTGTGTGTGTGTCTGTGTGTGTGTGTGCCGGGGGGCAGGTGTAGGGAAATGTGTGTGCTTGGTTCTTTGGTCACCTCACGCCGTGTGTGTGTGTGTGTGTGTGTGTGTGTGTGTGTGTGTGCGTGTGTGTGTGTGTGTAAAGTCGGTTTCTTGTACTCTGGACAGTACCCGCAAAGTTAGTGGTCCCAGCACTGCGGGACGCCCGACAACATCGCTTACGGCAACGCTCGTGCGGCCGCCGCAGTGTTGTGTTCACCAACCACAAGGTGAACGAGGCGCGGACAGTGCCGCGTGGCAGGCTGATCGAGGCACAGCAGGAGCTGAGTGCGGTGCAGGGGGCGTATGCGCAACTGCACGCCGTTCGTTCTTTGTCTCCCTGTTTACCCGCAAAGTTTGTGGTCCCAGCACTGCGGGACGCCCGACAACATCGCTTACACCAACGATCGTGCGGCAGCCGCAGTGTCGTGTTCACCACCCACAAGGTGAACGAGGCCACAGTGCCGCGTGGCACGCTGATCGAGGCACATCAGGAGCTAAGTGTGGCGCAGAGGACGTATGCGCAACTGCTGCGCGCCGGTGACGCTCTCAGCGAGGCCGAGGCCTCGTCCACTGTCGATTTGGCACTGTGCGGTGAGGATACCTCTCAGACTGCAGTGTAGCGGGCCTTGGTGTGTGTGTCTGTGCGGTGTGTGTGTGTGTGTGTATGTGTGTGTGGGCGCCGGGGGGGCAGGTATAGGGAAATGTGTGTGGGTGTGGGGACTCCGGTACATGCATAGGTGGTGTTGGTGTGGCTCTTCGTGCAGTGTCCTGCAAAAATGGTACGAAACTCGTACGAAGCTTGCACGAAATTCGTACGAAATTCGTGCGAATTTCGTATGAATTTCGTACGAATTTCGTCCCTCAATACGTACCGTGAATGTGGTTGTTACGAATTTCGTACGAATTTCGTACGAAATTCGTACGAAAATCGTACGAAGTTCAAACAATTTGCATGAATTTGTGTCATTTTTGTGTGTGTGTGGGTGTGCCTGGTCGGAGGGGTTGTTGTTTGTGTGGGCGTGGGTGCATGGTGTGTGCGTGCCTGGGTGATATGTGCATGCATTGGTGGTTCTTGGGTTCTTGGGTGGTTTTGTTGAATCATGTGGGACAATACTTTTGTGTTGTTTGTAGTTTGTGACTGTCTGTCGTTTGTGTTTGTTGCTGCTGAATGTCATTATGTGTGTTTAATGCCTGCTTTTCGACTGCGTTGGTATCGCTGTTTTCCTTGCTGCTTGTTGTGCTTCGTCTGTCTGCTGCTCCTCACTGGTGACTGTTGCTGATGACCTGACTGTGTTGTTCTTCTGTGTTGTTGTTGTGTTGATGTGCTGTGTGCTATGAGTGGGTGTGGATGGTTGGATGGGTGGCTGCCTGTTGTTGAATCATGTGGGACAATACTTTTGTGCTGTTTGTAGTTTGTTACTGTTTGTCGTTTGTGTTTGTTGCTGCTGATTGTCATGATGTGTGTGTAATGCCTGCTCTTTGGCTGTGTTGGTACCGTTGTTTTGCTTGCTGCTTGTTGTGCTTCGTCTGTCTGCTGCTCCTCATTGGTGACTGTTGCTGATGACCTGACTGTGTTGTTCTTCTGTGTTGTTGTTGTGTTGCTGTGCTGTGTGATATGGGGTGACTGTGTTGTTCTTCTGTGTTGTTGTTGTGTTGCTGTGCTGTGTGCTATGGGCTGAGTGTGTTTGTTCTGCATAAAAATGATACAAATTCATGCAAATTGGTCGAAATTCGTACGAAATTCGTGCGAATTTCTTACCATTTTTGTAGGACACTGGCAGAAGAGCCACACCAACACCCCCTATGCAATAACGAAGTCCCCACACCCACACACATTTCCCTGTACCTGCCCCCACCCG
>CAXIWF010002019.1:0-26629 GCA_964036045.1 Eutreptiella sp. 'Long Island Sound 2002' | reverse complement strand
CAGAAAAGTAGCAATATTTCAAAAAAAACTATACGTAAAGCCAAACAGAGGAGTGCGGTGCCATTCATAGTTCAGGTGGGCAGATTCTTACTTGCACGAACCAAAGTGCCTTGTCGGATGTTGGCATTCCCTGGCTGCTGTTGCTGCGGTTCAAGTGTAGCATGTGGTGCGGGCCTGCTTACTTCCAGCACGATTGATGCGTCGAATATGTCCATCATAGCCCCACCAGCCATGCCCACACCAGCCACCTCTGCGGCCCCACCATACCCAACGCCACTTCCACCAGAGGTAATTCTGCTGCTATCCAACCCTTGCTGTTGTTGCTGCTTATTCTGCTGCCCGCCTCTACTACTCACACTGCGATAAGTGCCTCGGCCGTACAGCACAGGAGCAGGAGCGTTGGTCACTAATATCGTCGTTCCTGCTGTAGATGTACAGCAAAGGTTACGCATCAGCAGCGCAAGCTGACTTAAAAGGGCCGGCAACAGCGTACTACTGGTAATGGTTATTGGGGGCGGATCCTATGAAATTCTTTCCTCCCTGAGCGGCGGTGGTACCGTTACCGGTACCAGAAATGGAGCTAGATCTGCTGTTGCCAAATCCACCACTCCCTGTAGCACCCCCTGTAGTATTAAGCCCATCTACTAGCGGGCTAACAATGTGATATAAACAGTCTATCAAAACTAGAGAAGGATTCGAATCCTGGGGTGTAACAGTGCCGTCCTTTAAGTGGCATAGGTAATCCATCAGCTCCCACAGGTCAAAGCAAGACTTTATGGTTATCATAGCCAAAGCCGCTGTAATAGTTGCTTGTATGCGTTCAGTCATTGTTGTGCTACGTTCTTGGTTATGTTGGAGTTCTTGTGCCTCTAAAATCTTTTGCATCATCTGGTAAATCCTTTTGACTGGTATATCGTTGCAAGTCGAAATCAGGACTACCCGTTGGCCCTGGAGGGCAGATATGACAGCAGCAGTGAGAACTACGTATGACTTGCCGGAAGAAGGACCCCCCAGGAGTTCGATGCACGACCGAGGTGGAAACCCACCATTAAAAAGCAAGTCTAATTCCTTAATTCCGGTCGGTCGCGGATATAGCAGGGGCCCGGCGTTTAAAATAGGCAAAGCTGGTGGCAAACTCTTCCATGTCAACCTGTCCGCATCATGAAGTGCGGCCCCATCCTTATGATTGGGATAACTACTCTTATCCGAAGAAACTTGTAAACCAAGAATGTGAGCTGACAACTTAGCTTTTACTGCACCCAACTCTGCAAGTGATATTGACAATTCATTCGCGGTCGAAACTGTATCACATGCTAAAAATTGTTCAGCAGAGACAATCGGACGCCTCAAACCCCGCAGCTTGCCAGCCAGGTCTTCTCCCGCGCACAAAGTAAGAGAACTCATATGGCCAGCGCGAACTATAGTCAAACTCTCCACCAGAAATATATTACAGGCATGAATACGAGTAAATTTTTACGAGTAAGTTACGACGAGTGAGTTAAAAAACGAGTCAATTCTGGAATTCCAGATTCTGGGATTCTTGCCATTTTTTCTCTAAACTTTACTGCGGGTCCCGTTCGAACCTCTGCTGGAAATTGAAAGTTGCGACAATTTACCAGAGGGTAACTGTTCCAGGCGTTCTAAAAGTATCTTTATCTGGTTGCCTGCCATTAATTTTCCAGTTGGCTATTCGATAAGAATGTCGGAAATAGTTGATAGCTCATCGGGGGCTGGTGCCCCAGCCGCTGCACCAGCAGCGCCGGCAATTGCAAAGAAAAGTCCTACTGATTTTCTAAAGTTGGTAATAGGCAAGCCCGTCATAGTAAAGCTTAATTCTGGGGTCACTTATCGAGGAGTATTAGCTTGCTTAGATGGTTTTATGAATATAGCCATGGAACAGACAGAAGAATATGATGATGGGCAGCTCAAGAACCGATACGGTGATTGCTTTATTAGAGGGAACAATGGTGAGACGAATCACTTTTTTTGAAATCTACACCGTAGCATCGACTTCCAGTTGATGCTGATATTCCCTTTATAGCTCTACCACACCGTAGCATCGACTTCCAATTGATGTTGATATTCCCTTAATAGTTTATCATTTTTGTCATTTTCTCGATGCTTCGCTGTATCTTGTAGTACAATATATTAGCGCGGCAAAGGCGAAGAAGTGAAGCCCCTTGCGATTAGTTGCTCAGGATTTACTCGTACAAGCACGGCTTGCTGAAGGCCTCCCTCGACGATATAAAGCTATTGCAAAGCGTTTACGCAGGAGCTGAAAGACTACCACTTCATCAATGCATAATATATTTGCTAGTTCGTGTGAGGTATTTTTGCTATTGTTAACACCCGTGTGCGTGGTGTATATATGGAGAAGGGGGGATAGTTCCTTGCCAGCATATTTACGAGTAGAAGGAAAGTTAAGCTACGAAGTTAATTACCCGGGTACCTCACCATTACTATTATCTATAGGTTATCATAGTGCGCCCGAGTTTCCCATACGCATTTCAGGTTATTACTACCCAGCCAACGTCATTCTCTATGATAGCATGCGATGAATGTACAAAAATATAACTGGGCTTACACACACACTGAATTATATAGGCATATAGGGTATAAATTTACCAGCAGGTATAGACTGTCACCGCAGGTATCAAAAACAAAACTCCCCTGAGCTCAGTGGCCGATGCCCCTTCGGCGCAGGCGCTGCATAGCCGCACACTTCTTCAGCAGTCTGAAACCCTTGACGTCCAGTAGGGCGCTTCCGACCGTATCTGACATGTCCATGCTCAGCAGCTCCACTTCCTATTTTTACGTGATACGGCAGGGTGGGCGAGGAGGGTAATGTATAGGCGCAACAAGAGCCAGGGTTGGAAATAGAGTGACGGATATTTATCATATCAGCACCCACAAACCAAAACATGTTTCAGAAATCAAGCGTGCGCTGTAATATGCAGTTAATATAATCGACAGACATTATGACCACAGCAATAAATAATGTCACTGACCTGTCTGAGGATGTTGACCGAGTCCTCGACCATGACCCAGAGCTCTATGTTGGCCACGCCGATGGTCTCTTCTCCAGTAGCGTCCAGCACCAGCAGCTGGAAAGCGATGGCGTCATCGCAGTTTGCAATCTCATCCTTCAGCAGCTCCAGGTGCGCATCCGTAGTGAAAGAAAGATCTACCATACAGCGATGTACACCACAATGCAATTCAGTGCCACGCAATACAGTTACAGAGCAACGAAAAAGTGGGGTCAGAGATACTATGGAATCGAAGTTGCTTGCCTATTTAACGACAACAGCAGCACCACAATCGTTATTGTACTCCCCACTTATATTGTACTCCCCACTTACGAGTGGAGTATCCCAGCGGCTGTACGATGCCACCTCCCATGACCTCCAGCGCTTGCGAGGGTGGCGACTGCATTCCCATGAACTCCACGCGCACCAGCACACGACCGCCGTGCTGCTGTGCCACGTCTCCTTCGATGCCCACCGCGCTCACGTACACGTCCAGGGCAGCGGCGAGCTCGATCTGCTCCATCGGGGCGCGGCCTGCTTCCCACTGCAAAGCTATTTCCGCCACTTGCTCCGGGGCCACTTCATCATCGTCGTCGTGCTCCTCTACTCTTTCGTTAGTGCTACCACCACCATCATCACCATCATCATTGCCATTATCGTCGTTGTCTTCTTGTGCGTGCTGATGACCTGGTCCCTCACTGCTGGGCTTCGTAGTAGGAGCCCTTTCTCCTTCTCGTGCCTTGAAAGAAACACTGGTGCTGTTGTAGCCACTGCCTCCTCGTTTCTCTGACCCGGCAGAACCCCCAGAACCTCCAGACCCTCCAGATCCGCGAGACCCCTTGGACCCAGCTTGGGAGCGATCATCTTCGTCCTCGAACTCGTCGAAGTAGTACATGTCGCCCAGCTCCTCTCCACTCTCAACTGACACCTTCGGGGCTTCATCACCGCCCCGTCCTGCCCCCTTACCGGCTCCATTCCCCCCACTATCTATTTCTTCCATATCTGCATTAGGCTTCTTTCGCGCCCGTTCTACAATGGTAGGTTCATTATTACTGGGCGCCGGAGCGACAGCTTTCTTGTCCGTATCTGTGGAAAGAGCGGCTACTCCGTCGCTCCGATCACTGCGCAAGATCGAGTCATACGAGGGAGGGTCAATCACATCCCCTCCCTCTGTAGCAGTGTCATCCCCGTCTGCTCTGCTGAGATCACTCACTGGGGGAGAAAATGCAGACCTTGGAAGGTGCTCCGCGATGGAACTCAGCGGCATAGACTCGGGCCTGCTGAAGCTACCACTGTCACCCCCACTGTCACCAGTCTCCCCAGTGCCTCCAAGGGAATCGCGCTCAAACCTATCACTGCCTAATAAGCTAGTCGTCCCTCCTGGTCCTCCTGATCTTCCTGACCCCCCTCCCCCTCCTGGTCTACCCGTCGATCCCAGGGATGGATAGTCAGAGCCCGTGGTACCGAAGTTGGAAGTTCCAGTGAGCCTTTTAGTCCCAAGCAGCACATCATCATCTTCCATGTCTCCCATGCGGCCAGTCGCCGCACCAAAGGTGTCACCGAAGTCTGGAGAAAAGGGATCCACCGTGTCACTGTCGACACGCGGTCTCGGAGCAGTATGATGGCCAGGCCCTGGTGCTGGAGATGGATCTTCATCTTGATCGAGCCCGACAAGTGGATTTGACTTCGCTCCTGCTCCTGCTGCTTCACCTCTGTTACCAGCATTGGCATCAACACCAGTAGGCACAGACAGCTTCCTACTGGGGACAGGCGCGTGAGCAGGAGTTACTGCGATTGAGAGTGGCTCCAGCTCATCACTCTCATCCCAGTCGTTCCGATCATCTGCACCAGCTGCGCCACCCGCGTGGATGTTGCCCAGTTGGGGCTGTGGCTGGGGAGAGGCGCTTCTGCGGCCAGAACTGCGCCTGCTCAGAGCCGCTCTGTTCTGCAGGTCTCGAGGGTCTTCGAACGGGTTGCTTTCATCCAGTTCATCCTCTCCGTTACTGTCGTAGTCAACAGCAGCACTTTTTCTATCGCTTCTAGAGTAATAATCTTTCATGTCACCCCCACGCTGCTGGTGCTGCTGCTGGCTTCCTTGTATTGAAGCTTTAGAATCGTCACCGTAATAACCGCTGTTGTCATTGCGGCGACGGTTGCCCGCAGAGGAATCATGCCTACCTTCGAAAGAAGGAGACATTGCTCCCATATTTCCTTGAGAAGCTGGGCTGATAAAATCAATAACCATACTTTTCGAGGTGTCAATCGAGGCATACAACTGATCATTATTCTGATTAGCATTGATCTGAGAATTGGCATGCGAAAAGTCATAGCTGTAACTTCCTTGACTAGCTTGACTAGTTCCAAAAGGATCGTCTTCATCCTCATGGTCCGCGGATGACTGGAATGAAGCACCACTACCACCACCAGCAGAGAGATTTCCGCTATTTCTGACTGCTCCTGACCCCCTGGCTGCTGGTTGCTGCTGCTGCAACTTGCGCGATGGTTCACTCTCTCCTGTGTATGGATCCCCGTACGGGTCGAAGGGGTCGTGCTGTTGTTCGTGGGGGTCGTGATGGTGATGGTGTTGGTGGTGATGCTGTCGGTGGGGACTTGACGACCCACCCCTGCCAGAAGGAGCATGGGGCGCATATGGGGGTCGCTCGCTGTCACGGCCGCCCCAACCACCTTGCTCCTCACACACCTGCTGCTCAGGGTGTGCATTGGCAGGGTATAGTCGAACAACAGGCTGCTGTTGCTGTTGCTGGCTTGGATGCGGCACAGTAAGGGCTTGAGGCTGCGCTGCAGAGAAGGAAGAACTCAAATCCTCCATTATGAGCGACTCTTCCGAAGGTGGCAACCCTGCTGCATCGATGCCATCGCGAGGGCTAAGCGCACCACCAAGAGCTTGGTTGGTGCGACTCTCCCGTGGGCCCGGGTGCGTATGGACCAGCCCTTGCGGTGGATGCGGCTGCTGCGACCCATGCCCCCTATTGCTGCTGTATCTATCACCATTGCCTTCTTCTTCCCCCTCCTCCTCTTCCTGATCAGCACCGTCAGCACCATTCTCATCACTGTACGCGCTCGGCTTGCCATGCCCACGCAACAGATGCGTGTCGCCATCTGATGCGGAACGCTGTAGCCTGCCTGCAGGGATAGCCGATCTACGATCCGCGTGCTCGCGGCCATGAGAAGAAGAAGAACTAGTCCGGCCCGAGCGAATCTGCTGACATTACCGTCCCAGTGGATGAACGATTTCGATCAATGCTGCTATCACTATGATCCACCCCCACGCCGCCTCCTGGCAACGGCACCTGCTGCTGTTTTTGCTGCTGCTGCAAGCTAGAGATTGCGGGGTCCCGGCTGGCGGCGGTTGACAGTGGGGGCAGGTCATTGCTGGCGGAGACCTTGACTGGAATGGATCGCACTGCTATAACTCGGGTACCTCCTCCTGATTTTCCGACTGCCCCCAGTCCCTGTCCCGCGCTCTCTTCGCGGGACAGAAGATGCATCTAAGTCCTCAGCATCAGCATCAATCGAAGGAAGCACGTCTCTACCTCCCCCCACGTCACCTCGTCCACTCAGACCCTGGATGATACCCGCTCTGTGCCCTCTGCTGGGGTGGTCACCACCACCACCACTGGCACTGCGCTTCAACGAAGGTTTTACATCTTCCCTTTCTGCATCCGAAACGTCTTCCAGGGGGTCCGCGCTGTGGCTACTGCGGCTACTGTGGCTACTGTGGCTGCTTCGACTGCCACCACGCCGGTCCGCCAAAGTCTGCTCTTCAAAGGGGGCTACAAAGCTACTCTTCTTGGGGTGCTTGATGATCGACTCTTCTTGATCGTTATCCAAATGCTGCAGCATGGAACGCCCAGCAGCAGGTACCGCACTATGCCAGCCTTTCCGGTGCTGATGCTGGCCGGAATTTATACCCTGAGTCTGTTCCCCCCTGTCACCAGGCTGTCGCAATGCATTGTTCTTCTTCTTCCTCCCAGCATTCTGCCAATCCACGGCTTCACTACGGGGCTGCACAGACAGGCGCCCTTGTCCCTGCTTATCCGCAGCAGCACTGTGCCTGCCAGCCCGTCCGCATTCTTGCGCACCACTGCTGCGGTTCTGTCTTCGCGCATCGTTCTCTCGTCCACCCTGGGAGGAGCCGCTGCCATCTTCAACCCCTTCCTCGTCGGCAGAACCCATGGGTTTTAGATTTTCTTTATATGTTCTGTAGAGGGTTTTGAGCAGACGGGGGTTCAGGTCTTTGAGGGTGGCAGCGTATTCCCCAGCCATCACGTCCAGATCAGCAGCTTCCCGTCGTAGCGCTCGATCCCGGGCCCTAAAATAAGTGCACGAGCACGTGCATTATGTGCGTATGCGTGTGGTTCAGTGTGGTTTTGTACGATGATACGTAAGTTATTTACCCGCATTCAAACAATGTCAAGAAAAAAAGGCTGAGAAAAGATACATCCTCCAGAAGTCAACCCCACCCCACATCCGCCTCAAATCGCTTCTATATGGAGATCTCTCTTGTATCTAAGCCTCACTGATAAAAGCAACAAGCCTTCATATATGAATACGTGCATACTTATGCAAATAATACATATACACACAATAAGTCGAAGGCGGACCTTAGTTTCGCTATTTTGAAGTCAAGCAGCTCTTCCTCCTGATCAAACGTCTCAATCGCGGCCTTGAGCACCTTCTCGCGGTCTTTCATTGCTTTACGGCAGCTGAGCAGATACTGGGAGCCATACTGGGCCATCTGCAAGGCCTTGAACAGCTGCGGGTCAACCTCTGCAAAAAGCCAGCAGCAGATGTGCGGCGTAAGAGATGAGCAGTATAAGAGGCAGAAGGTAATGTGGGGGGTGCCGATCGTCACCAGCGGGGTGCGGTGCCACACATATACGTAAGAAAAATATGCAAACCCAAAACAATATATATAAAAAAGTGGCAAGGATTATTATACGCAATATCGAAAATGAATATATAAGCGCTGGGGAAAAGCTGCCATAAAGTAGTCAAAACTGAACGGCTGAAGCATGACGGTTTACCTTCATCCGATGCATCTCCGACAGTAACATCATCCAGGCATGTCAGCAGCTTTTGTATGTCATTTCTTTCCACCGTTCTGTAGCATAGATCAAAATGAAGCTGTCAATTAATGCAAATTGTGTGGAAACGGCGCGAATGTGCTCATACATGGGAATATTCCATTCGGAAAGCATTGGCATTACCCAGTATCCTTACTTTTCTATATTGATACCCCGCAAACGCTGCCAGTTGATAGCTCTTGAAAGCCGCTTGAATCGAAAATCTGGCAATGCAAGTTGAAAATCGACTCCTGGTTCTAATCGCTTGTGTCCAACTTTGCTGTTAACAGGTTCATCTTCGAATAAGTACTGCGCGCTAACCTTCGCCAGGACACGACCAACAGGGACCTTACTTCCATGGGGGACTATATTGAGCCTGATATCAATCAGGCTCCCATCGGGAACGAACATATTATCAGCAGCAACATTATATTCAGATGTCCCAATGTCCACGGTCAACAGACCATCGATAAAGAAAAAGTGGACCCGGACTTGAGTCAAAGTTTCTGTATGCGGAATACAAAACTGAGTCCCAGGATGGACGGTGCAATCATTAGATTTTATAACCGCATTCTTGTAGCATCCTTCTATGAAGCCTACGACCTTTCTCGATTTACTATGCTTCCAAATATCACGAGAAATCTTAAAATGTACTACATCGAAAACAAATTGGGGTGGCATTGCAAAGCCTGCTGGTTGAAACTGACTGGCAGGGCGTGCTTATACTGGGCCTGTCTCACATCGATTCGTGGGGACTAAAGGATCTCGAACATTATGTCGTCAATAGTAGCTATCAACATAACCATGTATATGACATGAGTAAAATTTCACTAACTACAGGTACTGAAATTATTCAGCCTGAATGATACTGAGCAGAAACCTGGGAAACAAAAATCTGAAGCAATTCTGGAATTTTCAAATTTTTTTTTCAACCGTTTCCAGCAGCAAGTTTCCATTGCTGTGGATTTCAAAAATTGACTAGATAACATTGTACAGGATTTTATCGCTGGGGTCCTGGGATCTCTCGTTGAACTTGAACTTGAAGTTGAGTTCTGATGCGCTGAAAGCTCCAACAAGTTTGTATTTGGTGGCCGCCACCAATAATGCCGGCTATTATACTGGGATAATACTGGGATCGCATCGTAGAATAGCCACCAAATGCCAACGTTCCCAGTTGCTCTAAGCAGTTCAATATAAAAAAGCTTCTCTGGATTAGGAGATATCGTTTTGGGTTTAGTTGTAAAAATATTCGGCATTAATGGTCCGCGTATTGGAGTTCTATAACAACGTCATCAAGTACCCCCTCGGGAAATACCTGTTTTCTGCAGCTTTCTGTTTTCATGCACCTTATTTTCTGACCATTCGACCGCTGGTGAATGAATTAAAACCTGGATTTGGTGAGTTATGTTGATATCAAGTGCTTTTTATAGGGAATTTCATTTCGTATTTGCAGATCTTGTTGTACATGTTTTAAATACGTTTTATAATTATATTCATGCAATCAAATACAGCAAGTGTTTCAATGAGTCAACGCTGGGCAGTGCAAAACCACATCAAGACCGTCCATGCTATCGCATTATGCAATTTAGTTGAAATGACTATGGGTCTTGTTGCTGAGACATCCATACCGCCACATCTGCGTTGGCTTCCAAGTGGAATGGATGTTAATTACTTGAAAAAGGCGACAGGCGAACTCACAGCAACTGCTTTGATAGACTCGGATACTTTCTTTAATCTGGATAAATACCCGGGAAGTGTTTCATTGCCAGTTGAAGTCCGAAACAAAGATGGCCTCGTTGTGACCAAAGCAGATGTAAGTCCATCTTTAAGCTCGGTTTAAGTGACTTGCAAGAACCGAATGAATTCCAAAATAGATTTCCCCACCCTGCAACCACCTAACTTATTGAACACATTGAATATAAGTGGCTATAAATAAGTTTTGGTATAACACTTTCGGTCATACTGGCAAATTTAATTACAGGTGAAACTCTGGATTTCCGAAAAGCCCACGCAGTAGAGTGAGATGGTAGTAGTGTTACGGTACTGCTGCCTTCCATCAGGATGGACGGTCGTCGACACTCAGACGGTCGTCGATACTCTTCAGCATGAGTAGTGATTGTTGACGGGCGGTCGCTTCGCAAGCATAGCACTATCATACCACTGAGATGATAACCACTATCACTGAGCCACTGACGGTCATACTCAGTATACTACTTGTGCTAGAATCTGTTGCCCCAGCAGTCAATCAACCGTAGTGCCAATTTTATACCATACTTCGCAGCATTAGTTCATTTATTCGCGATGAATATGCACTCAGTGCATATTCAGATGCAGGCTGCATCTGGCAGATCTTGGAAGTAGTACTTCGTATTATACTTCCACAGCGTCGTATATGTTTCAGTACTTCAGTGAAGTACGTACTGTACGTTAAGTATGTACCAAACATTTGTTTTATTATCCAAACATTAAATTTTATAATATGAAGCAAGCAAAAAACCTGCGCCATCGCCCACGCTCGGGTGTTTTTTTGTGCCACGCACCAAACAGAAATGCTTGGCTGAAACCAGCACAGTTTTATGTTGAATCAAGAAAATCCCAACATAAAAAGCTCTTTATTTACCAACAAATGATGCGAACGAGTTAAAACTAGTTTAGGACAGAAGCAACAAACAAGCTTCCTACAATCTCAGACCAATTTGCTGAAAGTATTGGGCCAGCTGTGTAATTTTGGCATCAAGCAGTATTATGACGCGGTATTTGCTGCTTCTCATGCCGAGCATTATTTTGCCGGTTGTGTGTTTTATATCTAGTCCTTTTGATCGACTTTTGACCTGTACTTCATATGGGAGACAAGTTGCTGTTGGTGTCAGCACATTTATGGAGCCGGCTGATTTAACTCCAGCTGTTGATAAGTTTGTTCGGTTCCCCAGTAGTACTTATGAACTCAATGATAAAGCAATACCATCTATCACAGCTCGGGGACCTGCCCCTAATAACTTAGACCCATTTGGGATGGTCGGATCCGAACTGCAACCGCTTTCAGACTATGTCAAAGAATTGGTAGTGAGTGAAAACCCAGTCCTTACTATGGCCGCTTCACACTTCTTTGAAAAGGTGAGGCAGTCGTCGAAAAAATGCTTACAGCATGTCATTGTTTTTGTCAGTTTATTGCAGCATACTGCTTGTCCTTTTAACTTCCTCTCTCTCTTTCTCTCTGTTCATCATCTTTTTTTAAATCCAAAGCGGCAAGGCAAGCGTTTTCGCCCTACCATAGTCGCTTTAATGGCGAAGGCGCTGCTTCCCACCCAGGCCAAGTACGAGGGCAGCTCTATACACAAGAAGGTACTGCAGCTGGGTCAGATTACAGAGATGATTCACGTTGCATCCTTGATTCACGATGACGTGCTCGATGAGGCCGACACAAGGCGTGGAGGTTCCGCGGTGCACACGATGTACACAAACAAAGTTGCTGTATTAGCGGGGGACTACCTGCTAGCCCGTGCCTCTGTGCTGCTGGCCAGATTGCAGCACTTCCAAGTAGTGGAGGTTATGGCAAGCGCGCTGGATGCATTGGTGCAGGGGGAGATCATGCAAGCCAGACCTCAGAAAGAAGATCTGCTGGACATGAACTACTATCTGCGGAAATCCTACTTTAAGACCGCGTCGCTAATCTGCAGCTCGTGCAAGTCAACGGCCCTTCTCGCGGGATATGTGGAGTCAGACGATGTTACTGGAGCAGCGGAGGAATTCGGATACCATCTTGGAATGGCCTATCAGATTGTTGATGATATTCTGGACTTCACGGGAGCATCTGCTAGTCTCGGCAAACCAGCGCAGGCAGATATGGAGCTGGGCCTAGCTACCGCACCGATACTCTTCGCCAGCGAGACTATCGCAGAAGTCCGACCATTGATCCAGCGGCGCTTCAAGCAGCGGGGTGATGTCCAGCGAGCAGTACAGCTGGCGGCTGGTACCAACTGCATTGAGCGCTCGTACGAGCTGGCAGACTTCCACGCAGGAAGAGCCGCAGAAGCCCTGGAACGCTTGCCGCACAGCAGCCAGGCCCGGGATGCTCTTCTTAAGGTGCTGCATATTGCCATTTCCAGGAGCAAGTAGAAGGAATGTGGCGTAAATCAATTTACGCGCTTATACTGAAACTGGTCAGGAACGTGTGGCCATAATAATGGAGAAGCTGCAGCTCGTGGAGCTGAATCAGGTGGAAATGTGAATCGTAAGCGTGAACCATAATCAAAATGGGAAATAGATTGTGCTATGTAGTAGCTATCAACCTGTTCCTATGCTGTATCTAATACCAAACTGTTTGGTACTGTTATAAAATGTGTGTATAAAATCTTTTGCATATACACTACTACAGTAGTAGTGAAAGATGCCAGTACAGAGATGAACTGAATTGTCATAAGTATAATTTGAAGCTTAATCTATCCCAGCAGGCATCTTAATTATTGTATCGTCAGGAAAGCATTCTCCCTCAGTTATGTTTGTTCCGATACTGAACCTGCCTCCACTACTCAGAGTGCTATTGGTAGCAACGCTCGCACCATTTTCCAACCACTATTACCATTACAGCTGATACTTATCTTACTACTATACTATAGCAGTAGCTAATCCATTAAATGCTTCTATTAAATGCATTATCATAGCAGCAGCTAGTTCACGGCGGAGCCAGTGGGCCCCACTTGAGTCACTACGAGTACCCAGCCCGGTAGGGACTCAGGTGGGGCCCACTGGCTCCACCGTGAACTAGCTACTGCTATGATAGTGCATATAATAGAAGCAACGGGTAGTCAGTTGAGGTGGTGATGCTAGGTTAATCTCTCGGAGGGCGACTCCTAGTGGCAGTATAACTTTAACCTAGGCTAAGAACTAACCTTAGCAATCGAAGAAGGGTAAGGTGGGAAGTGGAGCCAATAGCAATCATCGCAATAATTCCAGGATTGACCAAAGCGATGATCATCGACTTTTTGTTATGAAACCCGAGTACGACGGTGAGATATCGGCGCCCAGCAGTGATAAATTTTTTAATGATTCTGGGATTGATGGATAATAATGCCTGCTAAGATGATTCCTGGGATTGAGGTCTGTACATTGATGATCGATTGATTGATGATCGATTGATTAATGATTTATTGATTTAGAGTTGTTATTTGCCGGAGCAGTAGAGACCTCGCAGGACTAAGTTGTAAAATCAATCAATCAGACCAGTTTTATTTAAAAGAGAACGGTAGTTTGGGTTTGTCAAGGCCCCAGTAAAAACTCATCAAGTTCGGTCGATATCAAGTGCCATTTGGAAGGGCATCGAATTATAATACCAGTAACTCCATTTTTTAGTGCAAGAAAGGACTCTCTAACGCTGAAATACTTCTTGAACTGCGCACAAAGAGGCTTAAGTAGGCATGTTGTTCCAGGGGAGGGCATTGAAACTCTTGGTTAGAACCAGGAAAAGTCTTTTAGTTGGACACAAAGAATTAATCAAAGCTAGAAGGTTGAGCGGTATAGGTGGATATAAAGAGTTGAGTGTTTTTGAAAAGCAGCAGGTTATTGAAGATGAGATTCTGCCTCTTATGAGAGATGAAACCCATGTTCCTCACTTTGCTACAGTTCTTACTAAAAAGTTCCGCGTGTCTGGGGGCACTGCCGCGGCACTGGCAATGAGAGATGATATCGAGAACATCTATAAAAAGAAGTGGCATGGCCAGTGGACACTACTCGAACTTAGTCGGCACGAGTATGTACAGATTGATAGCTTTCTTAAACATTGGCTGATGGCGGTGTTCAATTTCGACACAATTCGAATGGAGCGCATTACTTTTGATTCTCCTGCTACGACTCTTGAAGTAGTGTCAAGGTCTGAAACTGTTCACAAAGTGAGTTCGCTCTACGAATTGAAAAAGAGGCTTAAAAATTCAAGGCGCTGTTATGGACTTTTTCACGACCAGCTACAATTGAAGCCTTTGGCCTTCATACACATTGCGCTAACAAACGGAATGGCTTTTTCGATGAGGTCAGTTGACGTATTTTGCCTGGCATCTGGAGATATCTGGAGCATCGCATGAACGGATATTGCTGAGCTTTACGACTTTGCTTGCTAGAAACATGATTATATTATATTTTGTCCAATATCTATATTTTAGCCATTGTTTGCTTTCGTAACGATTGCACCAATTCTTCAATTAAGCATAACCTACATTTGCTTTGTGGTTTTTTAAAAGTATAATGCCATTCGGTGCTATTTTGTTTATCGGCGATATTGTATTCAGATCTCTTTATACATTACGCTCTGAGGAGCGTCCGACTCATGTTATGTTTTACTCCATTAATTCTTGCGTCCACGCTCTTCGTAAGTAACTCTTTCTATGAAAATGCTGAGACATAGGCTATTTATCCTACTTATCATTGAGCTATCTACGTGCATTCCATTTTCGGTGCTCTGCCTTTGCTTCATAATTCGCTCTATTCAATAATGCTAGCTCTAAAGCTTACCATATCCTGTCGTACATATCGTATTATTTCGATGTGTCATATAATTTTACGTTCGTTAATTATACCACACGATGTAAACCCTCCATCGGTACGGTTTATTGACACGCACACAGGGGGAGTAGGAATAGGTCGCCTACTGATCATGCGCGTTGCCCAAGAACTGGCGCAGCAATTCCCCTCGGCGCATACCTTCTCCACTCTGTCCCCAGTCCCTCGGTTCACGAAATGGCTCCGCAAAGCCGCTGTGCAGCTGCAGGAATCTGAAGACGCCGTTGCCAAGCTTCTCGCCGAGGCTGTAGAAAATGAAACAGATGTAATAGATACACGTGGTGACCGACATCGACATAGTCATGATCGACAGGACCAAGCTCCAGAGGTGGCTTCCGCTCTCAGCCATAGCAACACGCATAGCCACGCGCAGGGTGGCAGCCGTGGTGGGCATGCACCCTTTTTAATACCTGCCGAATACTTAGAGCAGCTCAAGCTAGCGGCTGGGCACGATCTGGCCACCAGAGCATCCATCAGCGAAATAGATAGTTGGGCAGGTAAGCCCGTGACTGCCGCTGAAGCGCTTACGTGGCTAGTAGATAAATTGGAGGGTTTTGACGATGACAAGAACAATTGGGTTGAAGACCTTGTGGTGAGCGGGCTGATAAAAGAACCGGTAAGTGGAGGAGTGATACCACCGACACCGGGGAGGGAGGGGGGGGGGATAAGATCAGTGTATTAATCAGGTGTAGGATGGGGATCGTCCAGTGGTGCTGTTTTTTTGGCATGCACTTAAACCCTGCATGCCTGCTCGATAAGTTGCATCTCTAACTATCACTGAAATTCAAATGTTGTCGATATTTGTTATGATGGTTGTTGTCAACAATGGTCGTATCTTCAGCTCATGTGGCTTGTGTCGCACCACATTGCCACCTCGAAAGTCACCAGGGCAGGTAACATTAACATTATAATAGCATCGGAATCAGGGTGTTCCTCTCATATAATGTACTGTGGAATCAACCACGAACCACATCGTTTAGTGGTACAACTTTCTCCCATGCTATCTTTGTGAAAGCTCAGTAAAAGAACTGAGAATTTTTGCAAGAACCACGGCTCTCTACTGTATGCTTTCCACGTTATTTGCTTCGCATTATGGTACCTTCAATTACTATCCGCTACGTTTCAAAATGTACTGTTGTTTTCCCGGCCTTTCCTAAATGCTCCACCACAACTCTCTCCTACTACACGGTGTCGCAGACCCAGTGTCACAGTTCCATTTGAGCAACGGAGCGGAGTTTCACTCGGTGCGCTGGTTAGCAGACCCTTCCCTAGAGGGCTTGCTGGCTTCAGCTGGGCTGATGGTCAACTATTTGTATGACTTGGAGAAGGTGAATGAGAATGCTGCCCGTTACAAGCGAGAGCCCGATTTCCTTCCCATGGGCAGTAGCGTGCGCCATATTCTGCAAGTGAAGGCAACTGATGTTGAAAAGCATTAACTTACTAAGCTGAAATGTTTATGTGTCCCAGGTAAGGAGAGAGATCGCTGCTCTGAAAGTGTGATGCCCAGATGTCAGCACCCAAAGTTTTATTACGGGGTTGACGTCAAGTTTACTCACTCACTCATCTACTCACATTCTTTCTCACTGAAATGCTCACATACTTACTAACTTCTGATTCAGCGCAGGGCCTTCGCATATCGCATTGAGTTGTGGAACAGCTTGTAAAGTAGTAAATTTGTTGATTGGTGATGCAGAGAGTAGAGTGGAGTGGAGAGGAGAGGAGAGGAGAGGAAAGCTTTATTTTTGGACGATCGCTGTGGCAAATAGCACTGGTTTCAGTCGGTTGTATTAACCACTAGAATTGTACCCGTACTTCTTTGCAGTTTTATCACTATAGTGCTATTTGCATTTCACAGTTCCAGCTCTTTACCGACACTGTAATACTTCATGTACAACGCGGTTCTATCCTATGATAATTGCGGTAGTATGTACAAACATTGAGAGCTGGGGTTCTTGCATACCGTTTGTTACTGTGTATCGTACAATGGAAGCTAATGACACAGCTGTATCAAGCGGTGTTGATTGGTTGATTGAGGGTACTTTAAACGAAGCAACAGAAACTTCATTACATTCTAACTATCATATTTGTAGCGGATTAATCTTTAGCCCTCAAAACATCATACTGGAAGCAATTCAAACATTATCATAGCATGGTAAACTGCTTGACTCCGGCCTGAAATTTGGTTGCCTTCGTTGAGTTTTTGAAACGGTCGCAAAGCATGCTTTTCACTCAGTCTGGGAGTGTCAATTTTTCCAGTTTTCTTGCTGTCAGTCAGAGTTGCTATCGTACATTAAAAATGCAAACAAGAACATATATCTCCTCTAAAGCACAGTTTGGCTTTTTCTTCAAAATTGCACAATGAAATCTTTTTTTAGCGTAGCCCGGGTAGTGTTGCCCTGTGTACTTTTATTGCACTGTTGGAGCACCACGTGCAACGCTTACACAAGTGAGGATATTTTTGTACCGGAACAGTGTGATAGTATCGCCAAAGCAGGAGATCATCTTCTTATTGAATACTCTGTTACACTGGCGAATGGTACATCTGGTGCATCATTAAAGGCTCCGGACCAACTCTATCATGTTTTGGTGGATGCATCGGATGAATTACCTGTTATGAGTGCCCTGAAGGGTATGTGCAAGAATGCGACTCGCCACATCACTTGGGATGTTCCTTCAGAAGTCAATATGCAGCCAATTTTTCTGAAGAGCGACAAAGAAGTCAACTCTGTTAACCAAGGACTAACTGTGGCGATTCATGTGGTGCATATTACAGAACCTGATGACTACGCGATATTTGACCATTTGCGCGCAAACAACATCCCTGTTGTGTTGGATATGATCGAGGAACACAAGGGTGTGAATGCAGTAGACGAATGGGGCCAAACTCCGCTCATGATTGCTGTTCAGATGCAGAATCTCGAAACCGTCGCTGCTCTTCTAAATACTCGCCTGCCCCGAGTTGACATCAATATGGCAAAATCGGTTAGTACTAAAGTTGCTGTACTTATTAACTGTCCTGTGAATAATTATTCTCAAAGTAAATTGCCTTTCTAACATTTTTCCCTTATTAATTACGAATCTATGGTGATAATATCTTTGCTTCTCGTTATCGTCTATTCGACTGTCCAACAATTGTATTTCGATTCGGATCGAATAATGGCTTGACGCATACACCCAGTCTGGCTTCACTGCATTATTCTATGCCGTCGAAAAAGCTTCCCCGACTATCTTAAGCGCCCTCCTACGAAGAGGCGCTGATCCTAATGTATCCATTCAGCAAGAGGTAAGTGAAAATCCATTAGTCAGCGACTTATACAGACAGAAACAGTTACGCGTGTTTGGTTCGTTGTTACTCCGGTGTGATGTACCCTCATTCCACCCTCTAGGGATACGCACACTTACTGCCATCCGAATTGCTGCTTAATCGAGAAGTTTTTGCAGTGCAATTTAATCGATTTTATTTTCATGCTTATTTGTATAATAACTACTTTATGCAACATCGCCACAGGGCTCGCGCGGCAACACCCCGTTGCACTTCGCGAGCATGTTGGAGAAGAACAAGCACGTAGAACTGTTGCTGGAATATGGGGCAGCCCCCGATGCAGTCAACCAACACGGACAGTCTCCCCTTCAGCTGCTACCGCGGGATGCAGTGCCATCGATTAAGCTCTATTTCAAAAAGATGTTTGAGGTATACTTTTGGAAGTAATGAAAGACAGAATGTATTCATCTGTATGTACATGTACTGTTCTGGCGTTTGCTGTGTGTTCGCTTGTTCATCACTTAGGTTTTACCTTTCCGTTCAAACGTTACTTGATGCTGATCTCATTTGCGATTTTTTGTGTGTGTGTGTCGGGTCGGGTTAATGTAGGATGCTTTTGCTAAGATGAAGGCAGCGGAGGCTAGCAACAACGATGAATACGAGATGACCGACAGTCCGGATCTGTAATAGCTTTAGAGAGTTTTGCCCAGTTTGGGAGTGATATAATTAAAGCGGAATATTTGTGGCTCATATATGTCGAGTTTGATATTTCAAAAAGCCACTGCAGCATGTCTTGCTTATTGGGTGCATAAGGTGCCATCATTTCGGCAATCTGTTATCCCAGTATTATACTGTTAAGCTCTGCCTGACAGTGCGGGCTAGGTCAGAGCTCTTCTACTTTAAAAATCTGCCAGTAATCATCTTCAGTTGTTTAAAGGCAAGAAAGTGGAAATTGTTATATATATATATAAGAGTACATTCCAATATTTCATGGGTTGGGGTAATATTTTATAACGGTATGTAAGGGATAAGTTTGGCAGCGCTTGAACTACGAAGTTAATTACAACCCTGTGTGATAACTTTTTTCAACACTACCAGCGCCACGCGTCGCTGTGGTACTCAGTCATATTGTACAAAAGGGCTAAGAAATATCTTCCAAGAGTTCTTTCTCTATTCGATGCTGAAACCGCTTCAAATCGCGGGTCAAAGTCTTAGTGATGAACGTCTTTCCGATGGGACCAAGGGCTTGCAGAGCGAAAGCTGCAGCTTCGGGAAGGTCATAGCATAATGTTAACTTTATATTTGTAACTTCAGTGTCAACGTTATAATTTTGCGTTTGTGCTCCACTCATACAAATATCGGAGGAAAAATCCACACGACCTCTGTTAGGTAGGCCATCTAGTGACTCCCATTCTATGGTATGGGGAGGCTGCATCCGAACATTCTGAGCATTCCAGCTATATGTAAGTCCCAAGCTGCTAAGAGTCCAGAATGATTTCCCCGAATCCGCATCATATTCAACACTTTTTAGCCATGGCGACCATGATGGATGTTGGTCTAGCTGAGAATAAAGATCGAAGGCTTTTCCAATCGGAATAGGGCAGGATAACGATGCTCTTGATGTTAACCATTTCGACGATGCGATGCCAACATATAGCATTAGAGCTAAGTAAACCTTTAGGGCATGCCCAGTTGGCATATGTGCTTCACTTCGGGATGAGGAATACCAGGCCTAATAATAATTAAAATCATATGCAGCGCGACATCTACCCTGCTGTGGACTAAAACAACAGCCCCCTACCGTAGCCTATGCAAAATATATATTTTTTTATTGCTATGATAGCTTGCGAAGCCAATGGTTTATTGCCATTGGCTTTTGCAAGTGGACCTGGTGGGATAAGTTAAATTTACCTTAGCATCCCAGCACAGAGATGAACTTCCTTATATTCACCCGATGCGACGGTGAGAACTTCCTGTGTTTTTTCTCCGCACCAGTTGCACGAACAGTACGTTATGACAGCAACATAATATGAGTCATTATACTGCTATGCGGCATACTATGGTCGGTAGTATCGTCAAGTACCACCATGTACATCATACGGTATGATGAACATGATGGTACGTCAGTGACTCCGTACTGCCAGTGGTTGTGACAGTGATTGAATAAAAGGACTTTAACTGTTGCAACAGCTAACTAATTGTCATGATGGCATCATTGCTGAGCAGTCTTGCCAAGATTGTAGCAGATTGAATGGGGCACTTTGATGGCCTATCAAAGTGCCTCAGCAGACTGTATGTTCTATTTCTGCTCCTGCTGCTAATACTACTATTACGACTATCATACATACTACACAAAGATTCTCTTTTGTTATTGATATTCAGCACCATGTGTTATTCGCTAGCTAGCTACTCACTGCAATGTTCTAACTACGTGTATTCAATCGTCGTGGCGCTGATCGAACGGAGTATGGTCTTACTATGTCTAGAAGACGACCTACACAATAGCACATTTAATATAGTTGTGTGGGAATGGGAGGATATTAAAGTCGTACTACTAATTTCTCTTACGTAGCACATAGCAAGCGTACGTAGCTCTTCTCCTCACTGATGGCCCCCACGCCTTAGCATCAGCAGTGACAGAGTTAAGTATCCAGCTATAGAACCTGTTTCCCATGGTCACGATGACCGTGCTGGCGCTCCATCACAGCCATCTGGGACATCTGCCACCACAGTGGGGCCCGTTGGTGAGCAACCTGACAGCCCCGTAGTTTCCCTTCGGAAGTATACTGGCAGTGGCGCATCATCCTGCCCCCTTGTAAATGCCCCCTGCGATGCATCCATGCTGCGTGGGCAGTCGGGCGTGGCTTGTCAGTGCGTCCAGGAGCAGGGCACCGATGATAAGCACCATCAGCAGCAGCAGGTGTCTGCAGTAGGAAGCGTGCTGCTAGAAGACCGCTGGGGGCATAAGCGCGCATAGCCGACAGTGCGCGCTGCAGGTCTGCATCGCAGGTCAATGGTACAGCCGCATCTCTCGCATCCTCCACAGTTCCTACAGCAGCAGTCTCAAGTGACTTTGTAGATGTAGGATCGCGCCAAAGCAGCACCATAGGTGCTCCATTTTTCTTCAGTTTGTGGGACAGACCTGGAAAACGAAGTGCGGTGTGGTTCAGTAGCTGCTGGAGGGAAACTTCAGAAGGATCACTTGGCACAGAGACGATTCGGCGCACCGTATCTCCGTTCTGTCGCTGAGCAAGAACTTCCACCTGTATTGGGCGTTCAATCTCCTGCTGGATCGGGGCGTCCTTATGATGATGAAGGAAGCGATGGTGATGCAATGCCTCCGAGGGTCTTATACACTTTCCAAAATGCTGCTCATGGCCAATGCCCAGCCCACGCCTGTGACACGGGCCATGTTCACGGTGATAGGGTCCCATCGGAGGAGATGCGCTGCGCATACGCATGCGGCCAGCAAACTGGTTCTGCCTCTGACGCATGCCGAGCCTACGCCCGTGCCAAGGGCCATGTTCATGGGGTCCTATTGGATGGTAGTCAGGGCTGGTATCCTCGATGGGTAACTCCTTAGATTCTAGGCAGAAAGCTGCCTTGAAAACAATAGGAAGATTGTTCTCCATCATGCATTTGATGGCCTCGCGCAGCTCGGAATCAGATTTGGCAGCGATTTCATCACCATCATCGTCAACCCAAAGGAACTTGAGGGGTAGTTTCTTGATTCTTAGTCCAGGGTAGACCTTCTTGGCCTCTATACAGAGCTGGTTGAAGACATCATGGTCGCCACCTTCGATCCGGATCGCGACGGACCGCTCTTTGTTGTTGAAGCTCACTTGAGTTGTAATTGACATTCTTCGGAGTATTTTTCCAATATAAACTTTCGTCGGTTGAGTACTTGTTATGAATATATAATTGTATGATGATTTTCCTCTCGATTATTCCTAGTATTGTAATTTTCATGAATCCAGCATAGACAATATCGAAGCAGCAAACTTAATTTTTTTGCGAGAAGGAAATGTACGAAAAGTCCTTTCTAAAATTCCAACAACCCTCTTATTTCAAAAAAGTTCAGTCTCGTTTAATGCGTGGTTTTTTTTAATGCACTTCGAATTATTAAATTATAAACGAGACTATATTGAAGTTCAATGTTCCACACAGTTACTTCCGAAGCCCAGATCAGCAGCAGAGTCTGCCAGACTCTGCTGCTGGAATTACTGGAATTGTTTTCGCGTAAATTTACTAACGTCGTTGCAGGGAGCACAGCAGGGCTAGCAAGGCAGAAACAATAAGTTTGACAGTAAACTTTTAAATCAGTTTTTGTAACAGCACCGCTTCCGATCTGATGGCAGAGTTTGATCAATCGTTGGAAAGGGCGGCGAAGGTCGCCCGTACAGAGGGTTTCCAACTCGACGAAAGCACAGCGCGGTTGATGGCCAGGCTACATGCTGAAGGACAAAACATGAATAAGAAAAGGCGAGTAGGCTTCGTTGGTTATGGATTTTTGGGGAAGAATCTCGTGAAAATGCTTCTTGAAGATAAAAATGCCCAGGATATTATGGAGCTAGCATTTGTTACTGACTTGGCATGCCCATCGAATGTAATGGATGATCCAATCTTGCCACAAGAATGCAAAGCCGAAAATTTAGACAAATGGCAGAAGTATAATGCAGACCTTATCGTTGAGGTTTCACATCCGAGTGTGTCCAAAAATTGGGGGGCAGAATTTTTGAAAGAGGCTGATTACATGCTGGCAAGCACGACGTGCTTTGCCGATGCTGACACTGAGAGAATCCTGAAAGCCGCAGCCAATGAGCTGAACGGCCACGGAGTGTATATGACTGCTGGTGCACTCTTTGGTAGTCTCGATATTCAAAAGATGTCTGACATGGGAAAGCTTACCGCGATGCATGTTATTATGAAGAAGCACCCCAACTCTCTATACCCGACGCCTGGCAGTCCACAATTCGTGCTTAATGAGCAGTCGAAGGAGGCAGAAGGAGAAGTGGTGCTATTCGAAGGCACCGTGCGGGATCTCGCTGGGATATTCCCCCGCAATGTAAATACGATCTGCACTGCTGCGGTGGCCGCTTGGAGCTCTGTGGGAATGGATGGGGCCACTGCTTGTGTGATTGCCGACTCGGGCCTCGAGAAGATGGTGATTGATGTGCACCTCGAGGGAGTAAAAAACCCTACCACGGGGAAAGGTCTCACCATTGATGTAGTGAGGCAGAGCCCTGCGGGAAAGACAGGAGAGGTCACCTCTCCTGCTACCGTCGCGTCCTTCTTGGCGAGCCTGCTGCAGGTTGCTGGCAACCCGCCTCGTGGGAATGGGCTCCATCTATGCTGAGCTGCTTACAACAGCAGTATCTATGGTGCTTACAATGTGCTGCACAGTATTTACTGTATGGTTATGTTTCCGCCAATAAATTCAGGATATGCTCAGATGATAGTGTGTTTTGGGTGTGTGAGCTCTATTGGGCTATTTGATTTTTAAAAAATTATGCCTACAATACTACTAACTGGATACTAAGCTGTTCATTAACCCCCACGTGTTATTCACTGTTTCTGACAAGCAATGTTAAATCTAAAGCAATGCTAAGCCTCAGAGAGAATTTCACTTCACAATAGGATCTGTACATTACCAGCAGTTTTGGAGGGATACTTAACGCTCAGCGATCGACTGAATGGACCTAGTCCCCTTTCTTACATATATGCAAAGACCACAAGGAAACCATAATATGCACAACTACTAAGTTATTAAAGTCTGACATTGCCTTCATCAAAACTTATTTTGCAATTTTGTGTCCCATCCATCCACCCATCCACCCACACCACTGCTGCTTTGTTTGTTTGTTTGTTTGCAGATACAGTTGCTCCGCGCTCAGACCTTTGCAGCAGCTGACCGCCGTGCAGCCGATCTTCGCGCATACTCAGCACGCCGCAGCTCGTCCAGCGTCGGTGGCTCCGCGGGCAGATCCGTGCGGAGCACCTTAGTAGCATCCTCGATTATCTGGACGGCGCCTCTTAGAGCCTGTGTGGAGCAGGAGGCAGTAAATAACTACATCACGCACGAAGATTGACTATTTGCAAATGCCTCGCTGCATGGGGAACGGAATATCCACTCCTAACTAATGGAATAAAATACCAAACAGAGATAAATAAAATAGTATATAGCGATAAGGAGCGCAATTGACTTACCGCTGTGGACTGAAGTGTATCATGATACTTGCTATTAAGCATCTCGAGGACTACATCTGCAGGTTTATCCAAGCCAACCTCCAGGCCCAGAGGGCTATCAGCTAGTTGCGTGACCACCTCTGCCGCATCCAGGGGATCGTACACCACGTCAAAGGGGGCGAGGCCGCATTGCCTGCGAAGCTCGTTCGCCTGGGCGCGCAGCAGGAGCGTCTGCTGAACCTCATCCAAGCTGTGAAACTGCGCACCTTCTTGCGCACAGCGCGACAGGGTGCTCTCGAGCAGCAGGTACACGTACTTTATCCACGTGTCCGACAGCTGCTTCTCACTGTCCAGCTCGCGCCTCTCTAGCGACAAGAGCTTTGCATACTGGAGGCGCTGCATCTCTAGCACATCGTCCGTCACTTCTAGCATGGCACGCTTTCCAAGCTGTTCGCGACGGGGTGAGTGAGTGAGTGAGTGAATGAGTGAATGAGTGAACAAGGGGTACAAGTTAGAAGGTATAGCAGACTGACAGTTTCTAGCATAACACTACCAACCCAGCAGCATAAAGCTAATATATATTCGCCAAATAAAAATAAAGAAATTGAGCATTGTAGTAAAACTCACAAGTTCTGGTCTTAACCCGCCCCCCCCCCCCCCCCCCAGTGTCAATGGATATCAGTTAAATACTATATGACTGTGTCACCTTTCTTTGCTGCTTCAATCGCTGCTCCTCTTCCCACTCAGCAGTGGCCAGTTCTAAAGCCTTATCTTTATTAGCCATCTCAAAAGTATACTTTGGGGTTGATTTCGTCACTAAACGCGTGGCAAGTGTATCATACACTTTATCGAGAATCTCCTCGGCGCGTGCTTTAATAGCCTCTTTCACCTCTGTGGGAGTCGGTTCCAGCTCTTCGTCGTCATCTTCGTCTTCGTCAGGTTCCCCTCGCAGTTTGCGCTCTTCTGCGCGCTCAATGGCCAGAGCGAGGGCAGTCCGCTCCCGCTGCCGCTCCGCCAGGGCATCCATCTACCACCAGCGAAGCGCAGCAATGCAATGCAACGCAAGGCAAAGCGAGGCAAAAAGATGGTCAATAATCACAAATATATTACATTTAAGGTATAATTTTTATGACCAGTGGAAGAAACACGATAGTTTAACCGTTCCAATACGATACGCGAATTTTCAAAATGCTACAGCTCTATCATAGCGATTCTATAGGAATAGTAGGAGACAGAGAAAGGGGTATACTCTAGATGAAACTGGTATGCTTCCATTAACATATTTCTGCCCGCACACTCCAACGCAAAACTCACTGGACAATGAATCTTCAATATTGTGATCCTCGTAAAGGCATACACGAAGATAGCGTAGGAAGGTAGGTAGGGAGGCAGGTAGGCATTCAGGCAGGGACGCAATAGCAAGCGCTGGAAGGCGGTTGCGAGTCAATATCTTACCCTCCTTCTCTCCTTTTCGGCGATTTTTCTCTCCCGATCCTTTTTTCTCTGCTCCCAGACATCAACCACAAGGCTTACTGCACGCTCTAATCCACCGTCCCACATTTTCTCCACCTCTTGTCTACGGTTCAAACCGGCCGAGCGGAGCACGTTCAAATAGCCATCTGCGTATTCACCCGCAGCATTTACACCACAATATTTATTCGCTGATTTATCGATCACCAGCAACTCTGCCACCACTCTACCAAGCACCCCCCTCGGTACGGTGCTGTTGGAACACGGGGTTGTGGAGTTAGTGATTGCGAAGGGACTGTTTTCGTCTCCCCGGACAATCTCTCCATGCCTTACACCTGTAAAAGAGGCACCTGCTTCTTTGAACTTGATGATTGCATCCTCGAATTCGGGCATATTAGTTTCATAGTAAACATCATCGGGCTGCAATGTAGTAGTCATGACAACTCTCTTCACCCCAGCGCGTAGAGCTGCATCTGTCAGCATGGGAAGCGACGAGCGAGATGCATTGATGGCAATCCAGGCATCAGCACCAGAGAGAAGTTCCTCTAAATGCTCTTTGCTGTTAATATCTTTTTCAGTGAATTCAAGTACATTCAGCAGTCCGCTATATCGTGCAGTGCGAGAGAGGAGGCGCTTTTTCACAGTTGCAACATCCTTGCTCGCAAGAATCACGGATTGCCATGTTCCCTTATTAAAATATCAAGAAATAGATACAGCACAAGAAAATATAATACACACTGTAGATAAGCAATCACCCGGCCAGAAATTTTAGCAATAGAAGGAAACTACCTGCTGATTGAGAAGACTGAGCATCGATTCGTCCTCATCTGCTTGGCCAATACCGGTGACAATGATCTTCCCCGTTGGCGATGGTAAGACCATGTTCAGATCCTTTGATCGAGACGTCTGATATCATAGAGTATTCAGGATATCAAAGGTATAATATAAAATTTAAAAAGTATAAAATCATTCCAACTGCACTTAACCTCACCATAGCCATGGGTCGGAACAGCTGCGATGACATGCGGAAAGCTTCAGCAGAGCCGCAT
>CAXIWF010002018.1:0-35085 GCA_964036045.1 Eutreptiella sp. 'Long Island Sound 2002' | reverse complement strand
GCTGCTTTCACCATTGTTTTCACCATTGCCACCCTTTACCCTTTCCTTTTCCCTGGTTGCCCCATGGTGTGGGGCCCCACATTCTTGCTTGCGGATACTGGAGGTGTCGCTTGGCTCCTCCCTTGCCACCTGTAGGACAGTGAGGTTAGGTCATCTGCACACGGTCAATCGCCTGTTGCACTGCATGGGCCCATTCTGTCGCCTGGGCCCCCCCGGTTAGGCATATGACCATGTATGCACCGTGTCCCTCCCATACTACTCGTCGCATCACCGTGCATTGGGCTTCCGCCCTCTCATACCACTGCCTCTGCTGCGGTGTAACTCCTTCCTTGGTGATAGCTATGTAGCACAGGCCCATCCCAAAGGGTGGCGCCGTTACCCTTTGTAAGCCCTCTAGGGGCAGGCTTCCTATCCTTTTGTGGGAACCCCACGCTGCATGTTGGATGCTGCACAGCCGCATGTTCTGTACCCCCTGTGCTGCCAGCCGCACTTTAGTTCCCCATACTGCTGCGAGCAATGCCCATAGCAGTGGTGCTGGGATGGTGGTCTCTTGCCCCTCCCCTTCCTGGTATCTGCACCTGTCATCTGTGTGCATCATAGCTGCGTAGTGTTGCCCTGCTGGCAGGGCCCAATACTCTTTCCACAGCTCTGTGTCCGCAGTCGCGGTATGCCATATATACATGCCTTGTGTGTGCATGATGCGTAAACATATGTGGCGCGCGGGCTCCACACTGAGCACTTGCATCGCTGCCACCACATCCGTGCTGGGCACCGACGCTGTGTACATGGGCCACAGGGTGATACCCTCTGTGTGCATGCTTTGCTCATACCACCAGCTGTGTTTAGGCGGTACCCATAGCAGTAGCACTGTGGTGCCCTGTCCCGTGAGCTGTACCCCCCCCCCACACTTGGCGTATTTGTACCCCCCGCTTGGTGTGTTCTGCGCACACTCGCGCAATAGCCCCCATGCCCTGTACGACACTGTGCCACAGGTTGGGGCATCTCTGGTGTGCATGTGTCACTCTGCATGCATATGTTCCCTTACACGCTTCACATTCCCCGTGTCCTTCCGTGTCTATGTACATGTCCCTGGTGTTTTCAAAAAATGCCGCCAACAGGGCACTCGCCTGGTCTCTGGGATGGCGAAATGTACACTGAGCCCACTGGTGTCGCAGGCTGGCATCCTCTCTTCTCTCCTGCACATGCTCCATTGGTGTGTACCCCTGTTCTGACGGCACTGAGTCTCCTGCCTGCACCATGCTGTCCCTGACCATGCGCTTTATGCCCATCACCCTACGCCCTTTGTGGTACCATGCGAATGTGTGCCCTGCCACCCATGCCTGCGGCATGGTCCAGTGGCTGCCCTCCCTGTGTCTTTGTGCTCGTTTGGCCTTGGTGTCCGCTGCCTTATTGGCCATGGCCAGCACGCCTTGTAACTGTGTGTCATGCTGTGCTGGGCACCATCCCATTCTGAGTGGCATGCTCTGTGCTAAGTCGTAGAAGTCACACACTGTGCGATCCATGAGGTTGCCCCCCCTGTGTGTGAGTGTGTGGTGTGCCAGGGCTGTTGCCGCCCCTTTGTTGTCACAAAAGGCCAGCACCAGGTCGACGCTCTCCCCTCTGGTGCTCGTCGCCCTGTGTATCGCCCTGCATGCCTCCACCACCGCTGTGGCTTCCAGTACATCTGTGCTGCCATGCATGAGATCCATCCATGCTTGCCCTTCCCATACTATGGTGCCATGCAGGTCACTGGCCACTGCCCCCAGGCCCCATATCGTCTCTCCTTGTTTGCCACTCACATCCCCCACTACTACTAGTACTCTGTGTGGTATGCTTTTCACGCTTGCATGACATTCCCATGTGTCACACTGTGCTCCCTCATGGTGTATCACCGGCTTCCATTGGTGCTCTGTGCACCAGCGGTATAGCTTGTCATAGTTTGTATCCACCCCCCGTAGCGCTCCCATTCCTCCCCACGGCCGGATGATTGCCATTTGGGTGGTTTCCCTGACCCATTGGTGTTTGGCATTCGCTGTTTTGTACATGTCCATCAGATTGTTTTCCCAAAATGCTTGTAGTGGTGGTGTCACCGCCAAGCCTTTTGCATGCACAAAAAATTGCTTGGGGGTTTTCAGGGGTAGGTATAGTGTTCGCCGCATGGTGTTGCACATGATGCCTAGTACTGTCTTGGTTTCCCCTGCATGCCCCCTCCCATTGACATGCTGTGGCCACCCCACACTGCGCTTGTATAGCCATCTGGCCAGTATGCATCCGGCCACTAGGGCCTTCAATATGGCCAGCGAGGGTACATGCCTGCATGCCTGTGCTGTGATGTGGCGTGCATGTTTCCTTATTCCCTGGATGTCTTCCCCCGCTACCGTGAGCACATTTGCATTGCCCCCCAGGAACTTGATGTACTTGGTACGCTTGGCCGCGTGTACCGTGGTTCCTTCCACTTGGATGGTGGAGGCCTGTGGTGTGATTTTGTGGTTGCGGTATGCATAATGGATGAGGCCAAACTTGTCAGAGTTGCACGCCGCATTCATGGCTTTGAGCACTGCTATGGTTCTGTTCACGCTGTGTTGTAGGCCTTGCGTTGTGGCCCCCCATAGTGTGGTATCATCCACCACACACTGTATGTGTAGGCGTGCCATGGACTCCCACAGTCTCAGTGAGATCCCCCCCTCCCCGATCCCTGGTCCTGCCAGAAACAGAAAATTCCAGATGTAAAAATAGGGGTCCATGCCCCCACCCTGTACCAGTCCCCCCGTCACAGAGTACGCCATGGAAAGGCCCATGGCCGTCACCACGTAGGCCGTGATGTGTGCATACAATTGGCTTTGTTGCCTCCACGCCCATTGCAGATTCCCTCCTTGCGTCACCTGTTTGGTCACCAGTTCTCTGTCTGTCTGCCCATACCCATTGCTGAGGTCCAGGAACATTAAGAGGATTTCCCCTGTATCCCTTAGCTGTGTGAAGATGCTGGTGTAGGTTAGCCGCCGCAAGTGCTGGCAGTTCAGGCCCTTTAGGATCGCTTGCTGCAACATGTGCAGGTCCTCCGGGGTGTTGTACCTCTGGCTCCTCATGAGGAGCAGCTTCTGCCCCTGCCTGGGTATTGCCGATCCCAGCATGATGGGTCGTGTGTGTTTGTTTAAAACGATACCTGGCTGTTTTTCAAAAGGCAGGTGCAAAAATCTGGTGCATTCTGCTGGCAGTTTGTCAATGGGGGTTAGCAGAACCTTCGCCTGCATGTGCTGGTATGCCAGCTCTGCATGGATGGACAGCCCTGCCGCCACTCCATCCGCCGCTACCGTTAGGTTGCGTTGCGCCCTTGCCAGCTCCCTGCCCTCACCATACTGCATGGGGTACCCCAGTGTGTGTCTCACCTCACCTGCTGACTCTTCCGTCACCCTGGCCCTCTCTACTCTGGTCACTTTGTCATAGCATCCCCTGTCTTCTCCCGTTGGTGTGTGCCTGCTGACCCACTCCACACTTGGGCTGGTTGTTGGCAGAGTGTTTTTTCTCTGTGCCTCTTTCGCCGCCACCTCCTTCAGTTTCTCTCCCGTGGCCACTGTGTGTGTCGTGGTGTCCCATACCTTGGTGAGCTGGACCAGTTTGCTTGCTTTCTTGATCCTCAGGATTTTGGTGGTGGCCCCCGTTTGCTGTATCTGTTCCAGGACATGGCGTTCTTGCATTTTCGCCAGCCATACCTTATCATGTAGCATGGTGAGCACCTCCGGCACGTCCACCCAATTCCCCGTCCCCCCTCCCCCCCCCTGACTCTCCTGTTGCATGGCCTCTCTGATGGATTGTTCCGCTTGCCTTTGCACCCGTAGTTCATCCACTGCTGCCACTACCTCCCGGTACATGGCCACCCATTGCTGCACGGTGAGTCTTGCCCCACTGACACACTCCATCACCGTGCCCCAACTCTGTCTGTCCCCCGGCCCCCACGCATTGACTCCTGTGGGCTTGTGTCCTACCGGTGCGGTGTCGCTGTCCCACCCCCTCCCTACCCTCACCTTAAACTGCACCAGCGGATGGTCCGCCACTCCCTCACTGTAGTGCACCACTTCCGGCTCCATGGCCTGGGACGTGATCACCCAGTCTTTATGGTCTCTCGCCTCATGTCCTGTGGTGTGCGTGTACATTCTTCTGTCCTGCATCCACTGTGCTGTGGGTGTGTGTGTGGGGACATATCTGTCCCAATCACCACATATGATACATTGCGCATATGCATGCAATGCGTACACTGCCGTGAGTGTTTGCAGGCACTTGGCGTAGTCACCTGGTGCATTGCGTTGTGGCATGTGCACTACTATGAGCAGTATGGTGTGGTGTGCCATTCGTGCCAACACAGCCATGGCCCATCTGTCGTCATGCACTTTCTCCATGTGTGTGACCCTATCCGTATGCATCCACACCCCAATCCCCTTCCCGACCCCCATGTGCTTGGATATTCGCCTCTTGTACCCCATGAACAGGGGGTCTCGTTTCTCCACCCCCCATATTTCCGCCACCGCCACAAGGGTGGCTCTGTTCCGTAGTGCCACTGTCTTTATCTCTTGCCATTTGCTTGCCGTCATGCTTTGCGCATTGACAAACATGCCTGTTATGGTTACCTTCCCTCCCCGCCCTTGTGACAGGATCTTAGGCATCCCACTCCATATGGATGTCGTATAGTGCATCTGGGGCAGTTGTGTTTGTGGGTGCAGGTACGCACTGCAAATGGTGTGCCCATCGCTGTGTGTTATTGTGCATCGCAGTTCCATTGTGGACATGTCCTCCTCCTTTGTGCCCCAGGCCCTGGCCCACTCTTCAAACAAGGCTCTCTCATTGCCTTTCATGCTCGCCCATACCTGTGCACATTTCCTTCCTTTACCACCATCTTTTCTGCGCCACACTCTTTTGCGCAGGATGGTCCATTGTAGTACAAATACATCATATGCTGGCAGCACCCATTCCCCTGCCGTTCCCATGATCCCCTGTGCAGTGTATCTTTGCACTCCATAGTGTCTCCACCAATCGTGGGACATTTGTAGGCGAAACATGGCTCCCCCAAACTCCATGTCCCCTGACTCTACTGTGTGCACTGTCTCCGCCCTGTGTGCTTGTGCTGTGAGTGTAATGTGTTGTGGCCGACCTCGTTGCTGGATGCTCTTCCAGTGCCTGCTGACACCGTCTGGGTTCATGTGCCATTCCAGTCCCAGAGTGGTTATGGCCACCCTGTGTGCCACTTGTGTGCGTTCATTGCCCGTGATCATCCAGGGGTGCATGCGGGGGTTCACCACTGGTCCATGTGGTTGTTTCAGGGTTTGGCCCATTTGTGGCCGCCCACTCGTGGTGCGACGATACTCCCATGCCATGGACATTCCCGGCGTGTCCAATACCCCTGGGTGCAGTGGCCGGCTCCCCCCTACTTGCATGGTGTGCTTTGGCTTGTTGCCTGCATTCGCTGCCTCCGCTGTGTAGGCCCTGGTGCCACCCTTCTGTACCCACATCCCTTTATATTGCACTGCCTGTTTCAGCATGTGCTCGTCTATGTGCATATCAAACATGACTGGTCCCCCTGTGCGTTCTTGTTCCCCCATCCCCCATATAGATATGAACGGTGTTGTGGGTGTGTGTGGCGCCATTGTGAGGATAACAAGTCGGCCCAGGGTCCCACTGAGACCTGCTGACGTGATGTTGATCGCCGGGTCTCCTCCTTTGCTTGGCCTTGTTCTCGTTACCGGTGTGGCTTGATCCTTGGCTATGTGGCATGTCACTGTACCCCATCGGCACTCTTCCACTTTCATGGACATGGCCACTCCTTTGAGGGCTGCTTGCCTCATCGTTCTTCCTCCCATGTATGCCTCATAGCTGGCCGCATCCACCGCCAGCAGCAGCGGTCTTTCACTTCTGCCATCCACCACAGCACATAGCGCCGGCCACATGTCCGCCAGGTTGTGGAATTTGAACTTTTCATTGATGAATTGTGCCACTCGGTTGGGGTTGCTGCAGCGTATTCCTGTCAGCTGTATCACCTTCAGCGCTTGCTATTCCTCCGTGATGTCCACGTATTTGTTGTCCTCGCTGTCTTCTTCATCCTCATCCGGCTCACGTTTGCGTTTCAGGTTGCGGATCATTCGCCTCATATCCGTTTCTTTCTCTTTTTCGCTCCCTTTCTTTTTCCCCACATCGCCCGCTTGATCTTGGTCCTTGGCCTTGTGCTTCTCCTTTTTGCTCTGCAGCAGTCTCATCAAGCGGTCTGTCTCATCCTCAGATTCAGAGCTGTCTTCCTCCATCTCCGCCAACTGCTGTCGTAGTCTTTCTTTTTGTTGATCCTTCTGTGCTTTTGCCGCCGCCTTTTCTGCTTGCTTCAGCTTTGCTGTCAGCTCCTCTTTGCTCGGCGATGCCCTTGTCTGGCGCTTGTTTTTTTGCTCTTCCAATTGTGTTACCAGCTCTGCTTGTTCATCAAGAAGTCGCTGGATGTATATGTCCCTTTCATCTTCGGGCTCCACCGCTGGCTTCTTGTTTGGTGGCTTGTCCGCCTCAGGCTTTTTTGCCACAAATCCAGCCATGCGCGCCACGTTGGCTATGTGCTTCTTCCATGCTTGGTGCGTACTTTGTTCTCCACCCACTTGGAGGTGTTTGTTGCCGATCACTTTACTTCCTTCTCCTTTGGCCATCCTTTGGACTTCTTGTGCTACCGCCAGCTGGTGGTGATCTCCCAATCCTTCCAATGTCTGCATGTCCGCTCCTACACATTTCATTGTTCTTTGGAGCTCTGTGATTTGCTCTTCCGTGATGGCCTCCAGTGCTGCGTGGTAGGATTGGACACATACCTGTTCGTCCCGTAGGGCCATGGCAGCCCTGGCTGTGTCCGTGAGTCCCTCCTTTGGTATGGTGTAAAGTGCCATTAGTTTGGCAGGCACCGCCCCTTCATGCATGGCAATCGCCAGGTCCACCCATCTTTCTTCATCGTCCACTGATTTCCATTGAATCAGCTCTTTTCCTTGGCGCACTTCAGTGTCTCCCCACTGGACAAATGTATTCAGTGTGAGGACTTTGGCGAGCTGTCCTGGGGACCCTGGGACCGACGCCATGTGGATCTGTACGAGGGTGTGGGGTTGCGTGGTGCCCCTTGTTGTTTCTTGCCCCCTGTGCTTTGTGCTTGTCCCCTCTGTGCGTGTATCCATATGTTTATCGTGTGTATTATGATTGTCTCTCATTCTCTCTATGGCATCTGCGGTCTGTCATTGAATTTTTCGGCTTTCCGGGCCATGATCACGCCGTTCGCGGGCTGCCGCTTGGCTGCTCATGCGCGTCGACTCCACCATTGCGGTGTTCGAATCGCTGCCTCTTGGCCTTGTTACCGGATCGCCAGCTTCCGCTTGTGCGTCCTGAGTAACATACCAGTGTTGTTGCGCTGGGCCGGTGTGTGTTGGAGTGTGTTGTGTGCCCTGTGGTATGCCTGCCCGTTTCATCTCTCGGGTCTTAATGCCTGCTTACTATGGCAGGTCTTTGCGCCGCCATATCAGGTGCCAGGTTCATGCGCCTGGTCTTATTTCCTTTTGCCTGTGTTTGTGTTCCTTTGTTTGCTGTTGTGTATCTTGCTTGTTTGTTTGCTTGCTTGTCGCACCTGTGCGCATCACGTCTCTGGTTCTCTTCACTGTCTGTTGTCGTCCTGTACCTGCATAATTTGTGATAATGCCGTGTAAACACATCGCCTCTCCTGAGGCGTTATGGGTTCCCTGCGGAGAGAGGGAGGGAGGGAGGGAGGGAGGGAGGGAGGGAGGGAGGGAGGGAGGGGGGCCGGGGAGGGAGGGAGAGGAAGTTCCCAACAACTGGTGAGAAATGGTGGGGAGGTTACCCATGAATGATGCCCTTGACGTGCAAGTACGACAGTCCGTCCAAGAGCTGTCGCGAGTACGCACGCAGCACGGGCTCTTCTAGTGCCCCGAACATCTGCAGCAGGTCGTGGAGGGACCCTCCAGGAACATACTCCATGACGATGGAATGCGAATCGGGGCCCTCATGGCCCAGGAACTGCACGATATTGACGTGTGTGAGCCCCTGCAAGACCTGCAAAAGATCACCAGCGGGTTCGGTCGCTGCAGTCCTCGCAGTCGACAACCGTGTGTACACAATGACTGGTCCTGCACTGCAAGGACTGCAGACCACTGCAGAGCCCGCACAGCACGGCGTTGGAATGCATGAGGAAACCTTTGCCCAGCGCGTGCCCGGCGAGGTCGTGGGTGGGGCCGTGGGTGGAGTTGGGTAGAGTCGTGGGCAGAGTCGTGGGTAGAGTCGTGGGTAGAGTCGTGGGCAGAGTCGTGGGTAGAGTCGTGTGCAGAGTCGTGGGTAGAGTCGTGGGTAGAGTCGTGTGCAGAGTCGTGGGTAGAGTCGTGGGTAGAGTCGTGGGCAGAGTCGTGGGTGGGGTCGTGGGTAGAGTCGTGGGTAGAGTCGTGGGTAGAGTCGTGAGTCGAGTCGTGGGTAGAGTCGTGGGTAGAGTCTTGGGTAGAGTCGTGGGTAGAGTCGTGGGTCGAGTTGTAGGTAGAGTCGTGGGCAGAGTCGTGGGCAGAGTCGTGGGTAGAGTCGTGGGTAGAGTCGTGGGTAGAGTCGTGGGTAGAGTCTTGGGTAGAGTCGTGGGTAGAGTCGTGGGTCGAGTTGTGGGTAGAGTCGTGGGTAGAGTCGTGGGCAGGGTCGTGGGTAGAGTTGTGGGTAGAAGCGTGGGCAGAGTCGTGTGCAGAGTCATGGGCAGAGTCGTGGGTCGAGTTGTGGGTAGAGCCGTGGGTAGAGTCGTGGGTAGAGTTCTGGGTAGAGTCGTGGGTAGAGTCGTGGGTGGAGTCGTGGGTAGAGTCGTGGGCAGGGTCGTGGGTAGAGTCGTGGAAGGAGTCTTGGGTAGAGTCGTGGGTAGAGTCGTGGGTAGAGTCGCGGGTAGAGTCGTGGGTAGAGTCGTGGGTCGAGTTGTGGGTAGAGTCGTGGGTAGAGTCGTGGGTCGAATTTTTGGGTAGAGTCGTGGGTAGAGTCGTGGGCAGGGTCGTGGGTACAGTGGTGGGTAGAGTCGTGGGCAGAGTCGTGTGCAGAGTCGTGGGCAGAGTCGTGGGTCGAGTTGTGGGTAGAGCCGTGGGTAGAGTCGTGGGTAGAGTCGTGGGTAGAGTCGTGGGTAGAGTCGTGGGTGGTGTCGTGGGTAGAGTTGTGGGCAGGGTCGTGGGTAGAGTCGTGGATGGAGTCTTGGGTAGAGTCGTGGGTAGAGTCGTGGGTAGAGTCGCGGGTAGAGTCGTGGGTAGAGTCGTGGGCAGGGTCGTGGGTAGAGTCGTGGATGGAGTCTTGGGCAGGGTCGTGGGTAGAGTCGTGGGTGGAGTCGTGGGCAGAGTCGTGGGTAGAGTTCTGGGTAGAGTTGTGTGCAGAGTCGTGGGCAGAGTCGTGAGTGGAGTCGTGGGTAGAGTCGTGCGCAGAGTCGTGGGCAGAGTCGTGGGTAGAGTCGTGGGTAGAGGCTTGGGCAGAGTCGTGGGTAGAGTCGTGGGTAGAGTCGCGGGTAGACTCGTGGGTAGAGTCGTGGGTAGAGTCGCGGGTAGAGTCGTGGGTAGAGTCGTGGGTAGAGTCGTGGGTCGAGTCGTGGGTAGAGTCGTGGGTGCATGAATGACGTCAAATATGCGCGAAGAGATCTGTGACCCCTCTGACAACCGCACACTTACCCGTGAGAGTCGTCTGGTGAAAGATGCCTGCACGGCCACCAATCTCATTGACACCCACCACCCTCCCCCAATGCCATCCCGCCATCCTGCCCCCCACTGAGGGGGGGACCGGGGCACTTCGCTGACCGATTGACCAACGACCCAACCGACCAACCCACCCACCAACCGATGACCACATCAACCGACCGCCGACCGACTGCCGGACCCCCGCAGGGGTGGGCGCGCTTGCGTCTCAGGCGGGGCTGGGGGGGGGGAGGGGGGGGTATCGCCCTGTGGCTGGACCCCCCCCCAAAAAAGGCTTGATTGGCGCCCCCCCCAAAAATCCTACCGAGACTGACCCCCGGGCCCCCAGAGGTGACCCGGACAAAATTTTCGACAAAAAATGAAAATGGCAGTTTTGGAATCAGCGCGTCGAGGGGGTTCCGAACAGTCATTATTTGCCATGGATTGGCTGCAAAAAAAAATGGACCATTTTCAATGCTCAAAAAAATTGTCGGCGCCAGAGTTCATAATCACTGATTAATGGTGTTTGAGCCCTTTGCCCGAACCCCCCACCCCATACCCCCCGGTTTTCAGTTTTCGGGGGACCCCCACTTCCCCAGCGCCAACTGCCCGTCCCGGACCGGCAGACGCCCGCGCCGCACCTCAATCTCGTGCGCCATGGCCCGGGCCTGCCCCACGGAGCCCCCGCGGGGCAGGCGCTTGATCGCGATGAGCTGCCCCGTGCGGGCGCTCATGGCCACGTACACCTCCGCGAAACCGCCCGCCGCAATGGGCGTGGGGCACATCACGTACTCCATGTATCCGTGGTCCTCGGACACCGCCGGCGCGGCGCTGTCGCTGCCTGTGAAAAGGAGAGGACGGAGGTCTTCAGGGGGTTTTTGAATTCAAAAAAAAACAAAAAAAAAGGGGGGGGTCAGCAAAATCTGTGCAGCTCCAACCGCTGGCACTTAAGGGGTGACCGACGGCGGTTGGAACGGCGGTTGGAGGGTAACCGACAGCGGTTGGAGAGTGACGGACGGCGGATGGAGGGCATCCGACGGCGGTTGGAGAGTAACCGACGGCGGTTGGAGAGAGACGGCAGTTGGAGGGTAACCGACGGCGGTTGGAGACAAAGTGCTACAAAGCCAAGACCAGGCTTTTTAACGATAAAATTTTTTTCGTCCCCTAAAGAACCCCCTGGAGGTAACAAGGGCCCACATTATTTGGTCCACAACGCGGATCCATTTGTGTCGAGGTCGGCATCCTGGTGTCAACGTCAGGTTGCACCGTCCGCCCGCCGCGCCTGCCCCACGGCTGCCATCACCTTCCCGTCCATCATGCCGATGTGCGGCGCTTCCACGGTACGAGGTGTGATCACAAGTTCAACTCTCGTCCCTGCGTCCGCTCACTGTACTGGCGCTCTGGGCTCTACTGGGTTATGCATGCGTCTTGGCCAGGGGTCACTCCCTGCCCCGTGTTGCAGATGCTGGCCCCAGTCGGCCACACCGGGTTGGGCTTGGACGGGGCCTGAGGTTGAAAAAGCATGTTGCATCTCACCATGAATGGGGTCCATAGGGGAGTGTAACATAAATGTGGGGTTTCCCCAGACTAACACAGCTTTTGCGCATGCGTGCGTTCTAAAACAAAATGCACCGCGGTCAAAGGTATTTGCTACCAAAATTGTCATTTTTGATTGCACATAATGGTGGGTAATGTTTGAGATGGTGAAATAGGGCTGCATGTGGGGTTGCTGCATCGGGAACAGGCCTTTGCTTAGTTGGGGGGTGGGAGGGGAAGTCAGGGCGGGTTCCTAGTGAGGAGCCTTGTGGATGGTGCTGGGTCCTACTCAGTTGCCCACAGGTCGGGGCTCCTTCCTACTGCGCTGACTGGCATGTGGGGCTGGATCCTACTGAGATACCCTCACTAGGGCAGGGGGTCACCACCGGCCCCCGCCCCCACTAAGCAAAGGCCTGATCGGGAACGTTCAGTGGACCTTTATGAGCTTCTTGAAGATTCTCGTGCGACCCGCTCTTCAAGACGTCATCCTGCAGGATGTCGTCCAGCAACGTGCAGGACATGCTTGGGCGCTTCGCCAGGTGCAACTGCGGCAGTTTGGGAAAGTCCGGCAGGGTGTGGCCGGTGGTCGAGGGGCGTTCCAGGGACGAGTCGGCCAGGGACGGGTCGGTCGGGATCCCGGAGGCTTCACGGCGGCGGTACATCCGGGGGACAGGGGTGGTGACCAAGGAGTGGGAGCGGGAGGGGATGAGGGTCCCGCCGGTCGAGTTCCGGATACGGGACCCCACGGGGCTGGTGGACCAGGCGGCGGTGCACTGGCTGGGGTTGGTGCTGCTCTGGTCGTCCTCCGTGGGACTGCTGGGCATGCTACTGGGGAAGCTCTGCAACATGCAACATAAAGGGAAGGGGGGGGGGGGAGGGAGGGAGGGAGGAAGCCTAGTGCACACCAGCCCCCGCGCACACTAGCACAAGGCGGAGGGACAAGTTCCCCGCCCCTGCAGTGAAACACATTCCCCACCCCTGCGCACACCCGCTTTGGGCGCAGAGGGCGGATCCCCGCCTCTGTCCGCATCAGCACAGGGCAGAGGGACGGCAGAGGGACAGGTGTCTTCCTCACCGCCAGGGGGGAAAAAGGTGAGAGCCCCCCTTGCCGCTGGAGGGGATTAAGGTAACAGCCTTCCTCGCCGCCCCAGGGGAATAAGGCAAGGTAGGGAGTCCCTGACAGCTAGCGATGCGGGCGTACAGCAAAGCCAGCCACCGCATTGGCGGTCGTCGGGCTACGGAGTCTGTCACAAGGACTATCCAGTCATTATCACCGTGACCTCATTGCACCAACAGCACCAGCCACCGCCACTCTGACCACCTCCGTGACCGTCACTATGACTGCGACTGTTACTGTCCCTGCGATTGTGACAGGCCCCGGCACTGCGACTGTCACTGTCGCTGTCTTTGCCTGAGGAGGGGGGGGGATTTGAGGGGGCGGGGGTGATGGGGGGGTGTGAGCGGAGGGGATATGAGTGAGGGAGGTGAGGGGAGGGGGTGATGGGGGGGGGGGATGTGAAGGGGGGGATGTGAAGGGGGGAAACTCTCAGGGCATGCAAATGACACACACAGGGCACGCTCTCGGCTTGGTGAGTGCACGCACAGGGCATGGTCGGAGCGTATGCAGGGAATGCACAGGCCATGGACAGGGCATGCACGGGGCATGGACTAGGCTTGCGCATGGCATGCTCCGGGCACTGGATCATGCCCTTGCCTAGTGATACTAGGGGGAGGGGGGCAGGATAAATTTAGCCCCCGGGATTTTGGCTGCCCCACCCACCCACCCACCCACATCAGAAAAGTTTTACTTGGAAAAACAATGAAATTTATCAAAGGGGCCCAAACTTGGAGGTTGATTTTAGGTGCACAAACTTTTTTTTGGCCTTTGACCCATCCCCCAGTATAGTATCAACCAACCACTAAGCCAGGCCTGATGCATAGGGCACACACAGAGCAAGCACAGTTTAATTGCCCCCCCCACCCCCGCACACACGGTATGTTTGGCTGACCCACCAACCCTCCCTCCCCCACACCCACGGAGACCCGGGGCCGGTGACCTTGGCGTGGTGTGGGGGCCCAAATGGCTCTAGCCATCGCGAACAGACCGGAAAAGAGGGTTCCCGCGAGCAGGATGTTCTCTGGCAGCTTAAAGTTGCCCAGCAGAAGGCGCTTAGGGGGGCCCGGATTGCCTTGAGTTGCCTGACGATGCCGGCCCAACTGCCTGTGGACTGCCGGGACCTGTGACACTGCCCAACTAGGGTTCCAAGCGCACGGGTTGCCTGTACATGCCTCCTCCTCTACTCCACCACCCCCTCCTCTCTTCTCTGCACCCGGTTGCCATGTTGCCCTGCGGCACCCACAGTGTGTTGCCTCTAGTTGAGTTGCCCCTTAGGGAGTAGCCTAGGGGAGTAGCCTTGGGTGCTGTAGAGCAAGAGAGGCAGACAGACAGGGTGCGTGTACATCAGTAGATCCCTCCCTCCCTCCCCCGTCCCCACCCCTCATCCCTCCTGTATGCCCATTGGCACCAACAAGGCTAGGTGCTTCGAATGCCCTAACGTTCTACGGCAGTCTAGGGGGGCTTGGGCTGCCCAAAGTTTCCCTCCATAAGCTGACGGGCCAAGAGCTCTATCACACAAGAGCCTAAATTCCGTGGGTTAGCAAAGCCTGAATTCAAGAAGCTGCGAGAGATCGAATCTTTTGGCGTGTGCCCCACGGCGTTGCCCCCTGAATTCTCGTAACATCCATCCATCCACCCACCCACCCATCCACATCAAAAAAAATTTTCTCGGGAAAACAATGAAATTCTATTGCTTATTGGCAAGACACCTCGAAGAGGGAGGGAGCACAGTCGGTCAATCACTTAGGTAGTTACAAAGTAATTCAGACACCCAAACAAGGTGAAAAACACATCAAGAGGGTCTAAAACATGTTGCACGTACGATATTTGATCATGGTGAATGGTGAAAATATCAAAAAAAAATCGGTTTTGAAATTTTCCATTTTGAGTTGCAATAGTGGAAAATTGCATTAGTAGGTTGTGCCCCAGCCCCCTTGGGACCCCCCCCCCCCAAAAAAGACCTGAATAGGGCAAAAAACACACAAAAAGGGTCTAAAACATACTTTGCATAGGATATTTTATCATTGTGAATGGTCAGAATATCAAAAAAAAATCGGTTTCGGACATTTCCATTTTTGAGATGTAGAGGGTGGAAAACTTCTTACGCAGTTTGTGCGCACACCAAATGCCACTGAACCACCTACAAACAGCAATTTTGAAGCTTTTGCGGGGCCTATGGCTCAGGCTACATGGGCCCAGTGACCACTACATGGTTCCCGGTGGGTGCTCAAGTACCTGTATTGTCACCAAATGATCCACAGCCTACGCAACAACATTTTTGGGGCTTTTGGGGGGGCCATGGCACGGGCTACATAGGCCTGGCGGCCACTACGTGGGTCCCCATGGATGCTCAAGTACCCGTGTTGTCACCAAATGATCACCCAAACGCATCCTAGGGGCAACGGAGGGGTTTCATAAAAAGTCGAATTTTGAAGGAAAAAAAAATCAGATGCCAGTAAACAGCCTAACCAACGTGAAAAGAGTCCTCACTGGCAAGGGGCCATATGGGGGGGGTGACCTAATTAAAAAGCAAACAAATGCAAACCAGAGGTACTGCACTCCACAGTCAGGCATAAGTGCATCTTTATTCTCTATGCCAAACCTGGTTAAACCTCAAGACACACACTGTGTCTGAAACAGAAAACAGAACATCATGTCTGACTACATTAGTCAGACAATCACAGTCAGTAGCCATATGGGGGGGGGGGGAGTACCCGGAGTTGGGACCCGGGAACCCCACCATGGGTTAAGGGGTCCACTTACCTAACCTGGGGTCCACTTGCGAGAAATTCTTCATGATTGAGGTCTGAATCAACACAGAGTGGCCGACCCCGCCCCCTCCCCCCCCCCTCCCAAAAAGGGGTACCCAGGTACGGGGGGGTACGGGGGTCAAAATCTAAAAAATTATTGGGGATCATTTTCGATCCTAAAATGATGATTTTACAAGTAGACGTCACAAACCATACCTTGGGGTAAGCTACGCGAACCACCCCCAAGAAGGGGGGTATACGACGCCTGCGCCTACACTTGATCTAACAACCTCTTTTTGAGGTGATTAATCAAAGGGGCCGGGAAATGTGAGGCCAATTTTAGGTACACAAACTTTTTTTGGCCTCTCACCCCCCCCCCCAAGGGGGTTGGGTATTTGGACCACTAACCAATGGCCTGCACTGGGCACCCACAGGGCATGGAGTGGGCGTGGACAGTAGGGTATGCACAGGGCATGCAGGGCGCATCATAGGGCATGGACAGAGCGCGTACAGGGCATGGACAGGGCATGGACGGGGCATGCAAGGGGTGTGAGGGGAACTGTGAGGGGGGGATGTGAGGGGGATGTGAGGGGGATGTGAGGGGGATGGGACATGACCGTGCACTATGCACCGTGCACTTCATGATCTGCACTATCGAACGGTCTGACAATCTGGAGTGTGTGTGCAGGGGGGGGGGGGGGTTCCCAGAGTTCCACTGAAGAAGGGGGGGGGGGGCTGGGAGGGGGGGTCCGAGGGGAGTGGGTGGGGAGTTGCCAGCCCCCCCCCCCCCCGTACGGTGACGTGTGAGCTGTCACGTGAGTGTTGTTGGTTGAGGCGAAGTCAGCACAACGCGCCGCACATGCAGATCACATGTAAAAGGGAAAAGCTTGCCAAGAGCCGAACACAGCCCCGGGCGCCTTTCGCAAAAGGTCAAAAAACAAATAGACACTCAGAAAATCCCCCCCCCCACATACCAGCCCCGAGGTAATGGAGGGCAAAGGGCCAAAGGAAAATTTTGGGCCTAAACTGACTGGCGCCAAAGGCGCCGGAGATTTTGATTGGCTGAATTTGGCCCAAATACTCAAGGGGGAGGGGGGAGGTTCTGAGGGGGGCCGCAAGCAGGTCACAAAGCGCTCCACACATGCACGTCCTGGTGTGCACATGCAGCAATGTGGAGGCAGTTCATTCGGGATCATAACTATGATACACTCCGGTGTTCCACTGAACCATTGCAGTCTACCTTTTGGCCTGATTTTCGTCAACACCCGAGTGTTTACATGGAACAGTACAGTTTGGGCGCCCATAGGCTGACTGCATTCCTACTCACCTTGCTTTCGCTGGCTCTACTCGACCAAGTGAGGTCAGTTTGCACTCCGCTTTTGGGGGGGGGGGGGGGTCTGAGTGGTCTGGACCCCCACCCCCCACCCCACCCCCTGCTGGCGCTGAGCTGTCAGGGGGAACTCTGGGGGTCCCTCCTCCTTTGTGACACCTTCGCTTGAGGCAGACGGTGGGGCCATACCAGCACGATGCGGCTGCGCCTCTCCGCCATCCGGAGGGAGTTGTCCGCCGTCGGGCGATATTGTGACGGGCCGTACTCAGAGACGTCCCTCTGGACCACGCAGACCAGCAGCCGCAGCTGCATCAGGGCGACGCCGTAGGGCAGCACCCGGTGCACCGCCACCAGGACCAGGACGTACCAGACCTCCGAGGGGGCGCCGAGCTGGGGGGTCCAGGCCTGGGGCAGGCCTCTGCAGAGGCAGACCAGCGCCCAGAAGGGCACGGTCAGGCCCAACGACCCGCGGTCCAGCGCGAGGAGGAGGAGGGGGAAGAAGAGGAGCACGGTCCAGCACGAGACGCTGAACCAGAGCAGGTCCACGCCCACGAGGGCGAGGCACGTGCAGAGGACCCAGAGGATGTGGGACTGCCTGCAGGCCGCCAGGCCCAGGGCGGGCAACACGACTGCCGAGTGGACCAGGCAGAGGAAGTGCTGCTGCATGTTGACCGCCGTGAAGGGGTCCAGGGCGAGGATCAGCCACGTGGCGGCGTGCATTGCCAGCCCCGCGCCCAGGGACATGAGGCACATTTGCACCAATGGACTGACGCCCATGGCTGTGACGGAGGGGGCGGAAGGCCAGGGGGTGCAGGGGGCACGTTTGGGGCGGCTGCCGGATATGCGCCGCGGGCCGCCCCGCAACCTCCGCGACACTTCGCGGCCCGCGGCAACCTCCCTCCACAACCCTCCACAACCCTCCACAACCCTCCGTCGCCTTCCACAACCCTCCACAACCCTCCAAAACCCTCCACAACCCTCCACAACCCTCCGTCGCCTTCCACAACCCTCCACAACCCTCCGTCGCCTTCCACAACCCTCCACAACCCTCCACAACCCTCCACAACCCTCCGTCGCCTTCCACAACCCTCCACAACCCTCCGTCGCCTTCCACAACCCTCCACAACCCTCCGTCGCCTTCCACAACCCTCCACAACCCTCCGTCGCCTTCCACAACCCTCCACAACCCTCCACAACCCTCCGTCGCCTTCCACAACCCTCCACAACCCTCCACAACCCTCCGTCGCCTTTAACAACCCTCCACAACCCTCCGTCGCCTTCCACAACCCTCCACAACCCTCCACAACCCTCCACAACCCTCTGTCGCCTTCCACAACCCTCCACAACCCTCCACAACCCTCCGTCGCCTTCCACAACCCTCCACAACCCTCCACAACCCTCCGTCGCCTTTAACAACCCTCCACAACCCTCCGTCGCCTTCCACCACCCTCCACAACCCTCCACAACCCTCCGTCGCCTTTAACAACCCTCCACAACCCTCTGTCGCCTTTAACAACCCTCCACAACCCTCCACAACCCTCCGTCGCCTTCCACAACCCTCCACAACCCTCCACAACCCTCCGTCGCCTTTAACAACCCTCCACAACCCTCCGTCGCCTTCCACAACCCTCCACAACCCTCCACAACCCTCCACAACCCTCTGTCGCCTTCCACAACCCTCCACAACCCTCCACAACCCTCCGTCGCCTTCCACAACCCTCCACAACCCTCCACAACCCTCCGTCGCCTTTAACAACCCTCCACAACCCTCCGTCGCCTTTAACAACCCTCCACAACCCTCCACAACCCTCCGTCGCCTTTAACAACCCTCCACAACCCTCTGTCGCCTTTAAAAACCCTCCACAACCCTCCACAACCCTCCGTCGCCTTCCACAACCCTCCACAACCCTCCACAACCCTCCGTCGCCTTTAACAACCCTCCACAACCCTCCGTCGCCTTCCACAACCCTCCACAACCCTCCACAACCCTCCGTCGCCTTTAACAACCCTCCACAACCCTCCGTCGCCTTCCACAACCCTCCACAACCCCCACAACCCTCCGTCGCCTTTAACAACCCTCCACAACCCTCCGTCGCCTTCCACAACCCTCCACAACCCTCCACAACCCTCTGTCGCCTTCCACAACCCTCCACAACCCTCCACAACCCTCCGTCGCCTTCCACAACCCTCCACAACCCTCCACAACCCTCTGTCGCCTTCCACAACCCTCCACAACCCTCCACAACCCTCCGTCGCCTTCCACAACCCTCCACAACCCTCCACAACCCTCCGTCGCCTTTAACAACCCTCCACAACCCTCCGTCGCCTTCCACAACCCTCCACAACCCTCCACAACCCTCCGTCGCCTTTAACAACCCTCCACAACCCTCCGTCGCCTTCCACAACCCTCCACAACCCTCCACAACCCTCCGTCGCCTTCCACAACCCTCCACAACCCTCCGTCGCCTTTAACAACCCTCCACAACCCTCCGTCGCCTTCCACAACCCTCCACAACCCCCCACAACCCTCCGTCGCCTTTAACAACCCTCCACAACCCTCTGTCGCCTTCCACAACCCTCCACAACCCTGCCCCACAATCCTCCACAACCCTCCTCCACAGCCCTTCACAGCCCTCCAAACCCTCCGGGTCCCCCCTCCACACCCCTCTACCACCTTCCACATCCCTTCACACCATGAATACTAGAGAAGGTGCTGAAACGCACCGCGCACTGCACCGTGCGCGTCAGAGGAACGCTTTAGTGCAATGTACACCCTTTCGGTAGGTAGGCAGGGATGCGGAGAAAACACACTGAAATGGGGGACTTTAGTGCATGCATCATCACCACTTCCCCCCAGATAATGCCTCCAAAAAGTTTCTGAGTGTCTATTTTTTTTCGACTGATGAGGGCCTAGTGTTGGGCCGAAACCGGTCTCGTTTTTTGGCTTTGTTTGTGGACGCTTGCATGTGAGCCGTGTGTGAAGTAGCCCGTGACCACCGCTGATTTTCTGATTGAGGACCCCTTCTCAGGATTTTCCGGCGAGGACAAGCTCAAAGCTCATCCCAAAAAATTCCAAAAAAGCCTCCAAAAAAGCGTTTACCCGTACACACCAATAGCATCACCGGACCATTGCATACAGTGCACACTGGCCACGTTTCAGCAACTTTTAGTGTGAGCACATATTGTGTGCGCCAGGCTGACGTCGCACCGCGCGCCGCACCGCGTGCACCGCGCAGTCAGCACCCTCAGAGGCTTCTATATTCTTGCCATTGATTCCTAAAGGCTTCTGGATGCTTGCGGTTGATTCTTGGGGGTTTCTAATCCCTGCTCTCCTTGAACCCCGCCCCCCACGCATGTCCAAAATTCCCAGCGGCGTGGCCTCGTGATAAGACATTCCACACCGTGCCAGTGGTTGATGATGGGGCACCTGAGTAATGCCATGTCACGGTGATTGTGTGTGTTGCTGGTGTACTGCAACTGGAGAGGGACAGGCATTGGACAATTGCTGGGATTGGGGTTGTGTACCCTTGCATCCCCCCCTTGGGCGGGGGGGGGGGGGTCATTGGGGTGCGGTTTCCCAAGGCTGTTCGACTGGCATCACCTATGGCTGGACAATGCATTCCACAATATCAGGCATGCATACAACGTGCCCCGGCAAGTTGCAAAGATGACCAACTGACCCCCCCCCCCCCCCGGGAGTACAGCACGGATTTCAAAGGAGGGGGGGGGGGGGGCTTGTTGTTGATTCCTAGAGGTCCCTAGATGTTTGGTGTTGATTCCCAGTACAAAACACCCCAGAAAACATGGGCACACAACAAAACACTTCAACACAAAATCCTCAGAGTGGGCGCGGGTGAACGGTGCGCACCGTTTTGGGCAATTACACCCCCCAAACGGACCCTCACAGAAAAGCACTGGACAGCAACATTGGCAACCGCTCATTTGCACTACTGCAGTTGTAGAAGACAGGGGTACCGGCGCGAAACCAGGACAATGACATTGTGTTGCTGAGCTATAGACCAGGGAGTAGCATGTACAATGCAGTCCTCAGGGCATGTAGGGTGGTACCAGCTCAGCAACCTAGCACCTCACGGGGCAACGTCAAAGAGAACAATGGTGTCAAGTAAATTATCTAAATAAAAAGGGCGCACGGTGCGCACACGGTGCGTGCCGCTCCCACAGATTGATGTCAAATAGATGCAGTTGTAGTGATCCACCACCCTTTTCAAGGGTTCATCCTTTTGTCGCTTAATTGGTACGTAATGCTTGCAGAATCTTGCCTCCGATGTGAGGGGGATGGTCACCTACTCATGCAAACGACCACTTTGTATCAATTGGAGGATTTCGGCATCAGTATCTTGCCTCGTCCTGCTGAGGGTTTTCTGCTTGAGGCATGTTAGGGCTTGTGCACTATACTCTCACTATTTGGGCTGTGTTGCGTTACATTCTCATGCCAGTAGCTTGGCTGAGTTTCTGCCTTTGCAGAGCCCACTACATGTTCTTGACAATAACTCATCAAATCAAATTTACAACAACTATGCACAACTCGAAATTTAATTACCTCAATTCATGCCCATCATAGCTAGTCTGATCAAAAAGGAAATTGTTTGGACTTCGGTGTGATGACATTCCCTTTTCTGACACATTTATCCCTTCCCTTCACACAATAAAGCCGGTACTGTCCAATGCTACTGCTACTCAGCTACCCATTGAGCTGTAATATTGTTTTTGGGTCAAGCCATGATAAGCTGCCGGAGCTTGGTCATCAGAAGGCACTCGAGAAATCTCTCGGAAGTGCTACGATTGTCCCACAAGACGGTTTGGTAGCGGACATCACACATAGTGGGGGTAAGCTGTATCTGATACCAGGAAATGCAGTGGGAACTGCCAAAGGCCGAAGGCATCCCAGTGTGCTCACCATTGAGCTGTAACGTACAGTCGCATCTGATGCTGAGGTGGAGATTGTTGTGGCATGATGAGGTGGTCGTGAGACGAAATTTGACTGACTGCTTTGTGGAACATCATGTGCCACATCGTTTTCTTGAGGCTTTGGGGCTTGAACCAATGCTGTCCACGTGCGTTGTTGTGCTTTCCTCTTGTATCATGTGTCTTTGTGACCGCCTATAAAGAGCTCGTGGATTGGGAGAAGGTGAGCGGCTGTGTGCAGTGGGTAAAGAAGGGGTCAGGCATGCAAGAGGGGGGGGGGGGGGGTTGCAGATGCACTTACAACAAGCATTGTCGAGGGGCACCATGCCATAATCCGATATGGTTGAAATGTTTGTGTCATCTCCTGGCTAGCTTGGTTTCCACAGGCCAATAGCCTGTGCTTCTACTTTCACTTGCCCATGATCCGCCATGTCGATGTTCCAAATAAAATGGAACGAAAAATGGAGCAAATAAACGAGATAGAATGGATTTGAAAAACGGAACAAAACACTCCATGATGGCGATGACATGACCATATTTTGGCAATGATCTTGGGTCCAATAGCTGCTTAGGCCAAAAGAGGCGCACAGAGCCATCATCCCCCCTCCACCATCAACTCATCTAGCCACTGTTAGACGACAAATGAACAGTATGCATGCACTTGTGGGTAACAAAGTGTACGGACAATGAGGGGGGGTTCAGACCAAGATGAGCTGGCGTAGCCTGCTGACTTCACAGTGCTCGAGAGAACCTCTGGGGATCAAGGTTCAGAGCTGTCCAGTGCTACGATGACCCCACGATGTGTGGTAGCGGATCTGACATGTGAGGATAAGCGAGTCTGAGCCAAATTCACCATAAGTATTAAGTTATGTACACGCGGCAGTGGGTACCTTCGCAATCAAATGGCAACGTTGGTTTCAAAGTGCAGGATTCTAAGGCACTGCTTCCATGGAAACAAGGTGCGCAAAAACAAGGTAGTGGGAATCATGACTTCATTGTCCATACACCACAGCGAGAACAGTCTTCGTGCCTAGTACGCACTGGGAAGCCTACGGGGCGTGGCAAGTCTCCCACTGCATGACCGGGATTTGGCAAAAGGCTGGGTAGCACGACAGGAGCAAAAGCTGAAATGTGACCGCGTGGACATGTTCCACGTGCTCAGGAAGACTATTGGAGGTGCCGCTGCAGGTGCAGGCAGGGAATCGTGTGAGGGAAGGGGGGGCTGTGCAGGGGCGGTCCGAAAAGCGGTTGCTGCTGAGCAGCAAGGCGGGGGGCAGTTGCGGGCGGTTACAGACGCGGTTGGTGGAGACTGGGGACGCAGGCAACTGCCATTTTGAGTGTGGGGCTCCCCCTGCCCCCACTTCGAGGGATTCCCTGGGCTCCGGACCTGAGCGCTGCACGGGGACCGGGTGCATGCGACGGGGTGCCCCCGAGTGAATCGAGAATCGTGCAGGACTGCACATCAGGGGCCGCCACTGCGGAGCGTTACGAATGGGCTCAGGACAACGCGGGGCCGCGATACGCACGGCTCCACTGCCCCTGAGAGACCCAAGGGGACCACTGCTTCCGTTCAATGCGCCGTCACCACATCTTTCGACGATGGCGATCAGGAAATCATGGGCCAGACAAGTGGCACCAGCACGTGCCTGTGGCGTGGGCAAGGGCGTGCGGCATGCGGAGGGGGGAGGGCAGCTGCATTACGCCATCACTGCAGGGCGCTCTCGGAAGCCAAGGGCGCTGCGCAACGATGGCAGACCAGACATGCCACTAGCGTCCGGCAGGGAAACTGGTTCTCAGTAGCAATCGGCCGGGTATCAAAGGCCACTCAGTAATACCCGCCCCCCGCACCACCAGAACTCAGTAGGAACGTGCTGCGTCCAGCGTGTGGCTCCGTAGGACCCTGCTCCATCCGATCATGTCTGAGCTGGCAGACGCTAGTGGCAAGTCTGTGGCAGACCGCAGTGAGCGATGCGGGGCCGATGTAGAAAGGCCAACCCCTTGGGAGAGCCGAGGCTCAAGAATGCCAACGCGGGGGGGGGGGGGTCTGGCACAAGGCCTCGGTATCGGATTGTTTGCCTTTTGGCGGCGCCTATTGGCCTCTCGCCACTGCTCATTCTGACCCTCTGTGGGCCCGAACGTGTTTTGGTTGTGTCAACGGAGCCCCCGGATGACTTGTCCTGTTTGACTACTCCGGGGGTCGGCCGTCCCGGAGACGGGGGGGGGGAGGCATGAGGCCATGGCGTTGGTTTGCGTGAATATGGCGGGGCCCATTGGCCTCTCGCCATTGTACATTCCGAGGCTCTGTGGGTCCCAACGTGTTTTGGTGGTGTCAGCGGAGCCCCCGGATGCCAACGCCGGGGACGGGGGGAGGGGTTTGGCACAAGGCCTTGGTGGTTGGCTCTGTTAGCCGGTGGCGGCGCCTATTGGCCTCTCGCCTTTGAACCTTCTGCTATGACAAGCAGGCATCCGCACTACTGCGGGCCTCCGCACTGCCGCGGGCATCCCCCTGCCTGGGGGGGGCATCCAGAATGCAACTTCTGCCCATGGCGTCCTCCCCTGACGGCCTGATCAGTGCCCGGTATGCGGTCATCACAGGGGGGGGGGGGGACTGGGTCAGCGCACAGCCGTGCCCACGGCAGTGGGGTAACGCGCACAAACCGCAACGGGACCCCTCGTCTGAGACGGTGTCGGCGCCAAAAAGCACCCACAAACACGCCCGACCGATACACAACAAGAGACCGGGGCCCCGCGCCGCGGACCGCCACAAGGGCGGGCCCCCGGGCCCCCGGGCGCGGCACCGGGGCGTCAGCGCGGGGACTGCCACGGCCGCCCGTCCGCCCCCCACTCGGTGTCGCGGGCCGGGGCGCGAAGCCACGGAGAATCGACCGATTGCCGGGCCAAGGGCCGCTGCCGGACGGCGGGGCCCATCAAGCGGCAGCAGAACTGCCGGGCGCGGTCCGGGACGGGGGGGTAGTCCGGGAACGCGGGCCCGCGGCGGACCTCCTCGAGAAGCTGCTGCGGGTCCCGGGCCCGGAACGCGTGCCGGCCCGTCAGCATGAAGTACGCCACCGCCCCGGCCGCGAACGTGTCCAGCTTCTGGATGTCCCGCCGCGTCGTGACCAGGGGCCCGTCCGCCCGCAGCGCCTCCAGCACCTCCGGCGCGCAGTACTGGCGGGTCCCGCACGGCTCGACCCGCATCAGCTCCTCCCCGACGCCCCAGAACCGCACGAGCCGCCACAGCCGCCACACGCCGAGGACGTTGCCGAGCCGCCACAGCCGCGAGTCCGGCACCCGGACCCCGGGGGCGAGGTCGTGCAGGTCGCGCGCGTGCCACAGGTCCGGGACGAGCGCGCGCGGCCACCGCGCCCCGAAGAACGTCGCCAGGCCGAAGTCGATGAGCTTGGCGTGCACGCGCCCGCCGCGCTGCGTCACCAGAATGTTCTCCGGCTTCAGATCGCGGTGCACCACCTGGCAGGGGGTGCCATAATGGAGAAAAAAAAAAACTCGGAGTGTCCAATACGCCCTATGATGGCGGCCGGTGGGTAACCGATGGCGGTTGGTGGGTAACCGATGGCGGTTGGTGGGTAACCGATGGCGGTTGGTGGGTAACCGATGGCGGTTGGTGTGTAACCGATGGCGGTTGGTGTGTAACTGATGGCGGTTGGTGTGTAACCGATGGCGGTTGGTGTGTAACCGATGGCGGTTGGTGTGTAACCGATGGCGGTTGGTGGGTAACCGATGGCGGTTGGTGGGTAACCGATGGCGGTTGGTGGGTAGCCACCAAACATCAGGGAGTGGATGCCATAGTAAAAAAAAAAAAGAAAAAAAAAGGGTGAGCGTCCTTATGGCACCCCCTGCACCTGGAGCTCGTCGTGCAGGTACGCCAGGGCCCGCATCAGCTGCCGCGCGATGTGCCGCGCCCCGTCCTCCGGCAAGAACTGGTGCGCCTTGACGTACGCGAGGAGCTCCCCTCCGTCGATGTACTCCAGCACAAGGCACACCCCCGAATGGTCCTGGAAGGCGTCGAAGAGGCGGACGCACAGGGGCGACCGGATGCGCTTCAGGATCTCGACCTCGCGCAGGATGTGCCGCCACTCCTCCTTGCCCACCCGGGCTCTCTCGCTGAGTTTCAAGGCGTAGGTCGCCCCCTTTCGGGGGCCATCCTCGACGTTAGTCCGGGCGGTGCGGCAGCACACTTTGTAGACGATGCCGAAACTGCCTCGCCCCAACTCCGCGCTCTTGGCCGATTTGTCCGTCCATTTCTTCTCGCGTCCATCGCGGAGCACCATTTTGAAGTAGGCGGTGGCCATAGTGTGGCCTGTGGAGGGAATGAACTCCGCGCAGTGGTGAGATGGTGTTGCGTGGCTGTTGCCCATTGTTCAACTTCAGCATTCAGTTCTGCGAATATCAAACAGAAAGGGCACGCAGCTTGAGAGTCATATTGTGACACACTTCTCAAATACAATGCAATGCAACACTATCGGCAATGTCCAACTCTGGCAGCAGGCAAGAGCATTCTTTTTAGGGGGCGTTTTCGCACAGCGCCAATTACTACGTTGTTTATCCCGGGAACACCCCTGAAAACCACCATCCTGCAGAGGCGTGCATTATCCATTGAAAACAGCATCCGGGGTGCAGAATTCAGGACCCTGGGACCCGTGGCTACCGGTGGTGAAAAACAGCCGACTTTTCGCACAGCGCGGTTGCGTTTGCTCATGGGATGCCGGCCCATGGCCCAGGCGCTTCAAGGGTGTCCATGACCAACTCCAAAGCCGACCACGCTTGTTAGGGGAAGGGGACAGGGAGCGGAGTAGGAACTGCAACCTGCTGGGGAACGGATCACAGGGAAAAGACATCCCCATCACGAGGCCTATCCTTTTTTTTCCGGGGGGGGGGGGGGACGGGGGTTCAGGCCATGGTAGGCTGGTGAAGCCGTCTCACCAGATGGCACTCGAGAAAACTCTCGGAATTAAGGATCAAAGCTGTCCAATGCTACCATTGCCCCATAAAGCATCCCTATCACGGGGCCTCCCATTCAATCCGACCCCCGTTGGGATACCCTCTCCCACCCTATCCCAACCCTCTGCCAACCCTATCCCACCCTCTCCCACCCTCTCCCACCCCTATCCCAACCCTATCCCAACCCTATCCCAACCCTCTCCCACCCTCTCCCAACCCTCTCCCAACCCTCTCCCAACCCTCTCCCAACCCTCTCCCAACCCTATCCCAACCCTCTCCATATCCTCTCCCCACCCTCTCCCACCATCTCCCAACTCTCTCCCACCGTCTTCAAACCATCTCCCAACCCTCTCCCCACCCTCTCCCACCCCTATCCCAACCCTATCCCACCCCCATCCCAACCCTCTCCCACCCTCTCCCACCCTCTCCCAACCCTCTCCCAACCCTCTCCCAACCCTCTCCCAACCCTATCCCACCCTCTCCCCACCCTCTCCCACCCTCTCCCAACCCTCTCCCAACCCTCTCCCAACCCTCTCCCAACCCTCTCCCAACCCTCTCCCAACCCTCTCCCACCCTCTCCCCACCCTCTCCCCACCCTCTCCCAACCCTATCCCAACCCTATCCATATCCTCTCCCCAACCTCTCCCACCATCTCCCAACTCTCTCCCACCGTCTTCCAACCCTCTCCCACCCTCTCCCAACCCTCTCCCACCCTCTCCCAACCCTGGCTAGCCCCGTGTTGCCCGAAGAGCAGCAGCAGAACACCTCTCTACCGCAGCCAAACAGAGCTGCATGTGTCCGGTGTGTACGATGAAAGAGGGGTCAAATGGGACCCATGTGAACCACAACATAATTAAGGGTTAAAGGATCACCCCGACAGTCCTCAAGTCAGGCCTGTGCCGAGGAGTGGGAAAGCATGCCCTTCAACAGGTGGAGCAGCTTGGCCTACCTTTACAAAATGTGCTTGAGCGGGCGCCCTTAGCACGGTGCTCGCACAGTGCAACTATTTGGGCGTTTGGCCATACTAGAAACCCATAATTTGTGATGCGAGGGGCATGATTGTTGTTAAACAAGTATCTGTTGCTTCCGCTTTAGGGATGTGGCATATTTGGAAGTTCACCCAATTTCACCCGTTTTCACCTATGTTCACTCATTTTCACACATTGGTTGCCGGACAGGGAGCGGCCCACAATGCTCCCTCCCATGATGGTCCCCGCCGGCAAAGGGGCTCACCAATACTCGTCCTGGTCCCCTGCATTGGACAAAGCCCGGCGACAAGCCGCGCAAGACGTCCCTCTCGAGCTCAAGGATGTCCTTTTCACTCTGAAGTACGCAAGTTGTGTACATAAAGTCACAGTTGCAAGTGATGGGCTCGCACACGTGTGACAAGTGACTATTGCTTAATCCCCCTTGTCCTTTCCCAATAAACGTTGCGTACACTTTGGATTCTGCAACTGTGTCACACTATGCACACAAGTGGCTACATCTGACATTCTACCCTCCCCCCCTTGTATCTGCCGCGCAAAAGACCCAAATTAATACGGTCCCTACGCCTACTGTAGCTTGGACAAGGCCGTAGACGCACGGGTCCAAAAGAGAGGATTGCATGGTGAGCTGGTGCCAGAAAGGGGAATATAATGCACAAATATCCCCAAAATCAGAGCTATGTGGGTTCAAATGGGCAAACACCCACAACAAATGTGTCCATGTAACTCCGTGTAACTAGCAAATTCGTCACCAAACCCACGTCTTATGTGGCTGCACTACATTTGGTACCGAATCAAATTAGGTCCCAAATTAATACGGTCCGTACACCCGCTGTAGCCTGGACAAGGGCATACTTCTTACAATTTGGGGGGGGGGGGGTACTTACCAGAAGAGCTCGGGTAGTTGGGATGGCCTAATTTTGAGGGCCTTTGGAAGGGGTCGGTCTGTGGGGCTCTTAAGGAGGGAGTCTAGTCTAAAAGTAGCGCACAGTGCAGGGATTCCCCTGAACAAGGACCGAGGCTCCAAACAGCACGGCCCACCATGGCCTCCGCCATTGGTCGAGCAAGCACCTGTGGGGGGCTTGTGGTGTGTGGGGGCGCAGAGAGTGCCTCAATGGCACCGTGACTTCAGCAGGCGCGTCATTTACCAAGGCACTACACCCTTATGGGGGCGTTTTCGCACAGCGGGAATTCTTACATTGTTCATCCCGGGAACACCCCCTGCAAACCGCCCACCTACAGAAGCATGCATGATTCATTCAAAACAGCATCGGGGGTGCAGAATTCAGGACCCTGGGACCTGAGGCAGGCATCAGACAAAAAGGAAAAAATCCCTGGTGTACCAGCAGGGGCTGTAGGGTGCAGAATTCAGGACCCTGGGATCCGTGGCTACCGGTGGTGGAAAACAGTCGACTTTTCGCACAGCGCAAGGTGCGCCCCCTACAACAGGCAGGGATGCGGTGGCCTAAGGGGTTGGCACGCAACAAGGGTCCACCAGTCTAAACGCCTAAATGCACCGCGTGCCCGCACCGTGTGTGAGGCACTCTCAGGGGGATGCCAAGACTGCCAGGCCCTTGCCTTTCTCGTCAGCCCTCGCCAGACCCGGCCATTGCTTACGACACACCCACCCACATCCTTGGGCAAAAACTGAAAGTTGACTCAAGGGGCCCGGCATTGGAGGCTGATGTTGGGTGCACAAACTTTTTTTAGGCGGCTGACCCACCCCCCACACCCACCCACCTCACAGACCCACTAAGCAACGGCATGCACCAGACCTGGGGGCCAGTGTTTTGCTGAGGGGGGGGGGGGGGGGCTGTGCCCCCCGCCCCCCCAGGAGACCCTGAGTTGTTAGAGGCGCCGACTAAGGTTTTTGGCCAAAACTGAATTGCGCCAAAGGCGCCACAGAAATTTTTTGATTGGCGGAAGACCCGGAGAAAAATTTGCCCAATCACTTGGGGGGGGGGGGTCCGATGGGGGGGGGGTGTCAGACCCCCCCCCACCTCACCCCACCCCCAGTAGATGCTGAGTTGTTACGCAAAACTCTGCCTGAGGCTCCCAGCACCCCACATTGTGCGCAGCAGTGGGCCGCAGGCAACAGAAGCATTGGACGCTCTGCATTGCGCATCATGTCCGGCAGTGGTCAACAGTCCTCCATCCGATGCGGATGGGCTCGTCGCAGGGAAAACAATGGACACTGGAACGCACTATATATGGGCTCCCCAAAGGATGGTGCAGCCCCACAAACCGCCCCAGCCGTCCCTCCCACTCCGACTGCCGGGGCCCCAGACCCCCGCAGCAGCACGTGCCTGCCCCAGCGACAGACACCTGCATCCGTGGCGGTGATCCTGCACACCCGCCCTGGAGCCCAGGAGCATCTCGGTGGTAGTGGGTGGGAATGGGGGGGGGGGGGGGGGCTGGGGGTGATGACAGGGACGCTTGCGCAGAGGCTGGGGAGGCGCTTGGGGACCAGAGGGGGTGACGGTTGGGAAACCGTTGCAGGGGAACCGGGGGTTGTTTCGATGGCAGTTGTTCCCGGGGTAAGGGAGGGGTGCCTTGACAGCCTCAAGCAGTGGCCCAGGGGGGGGGGGGGGGCATCCGCGTTGGCCCGCAGGTGCCGGCTGTTACCCGGGGCCGCATGCCTAACCGGCGGGGCTGGGGGTTACCCAACGGCGGTCGATGGCTGGCCACATGCGGTTGATGGTCACGGCTTGGCACCGGACGCCAGCGCGCAGTCCCTGCGCCTGCCACCCGTTGGCACACCACCGGCGGCCGGTTCAACGCTGACGCCGCGGGGGCACATCCGGTGACGGACCTCTTTGCGATGGCTGAGGCCACACGCGGTCTGGGGGTACGCACTGCACCAATGGTGGAAGTGTGGCCTTGAGGCTCGTCACCACCGGAGTCCCGGCTGCCTCAAGGGGCGGGGGGGGGGGGGGGGGGGGGGCTGAAGGGGGGTTTGAACTGGGGGGGGCTCTCGCGTCGAGGTGGACAGTATGGCCCACGGGGATGCTCACACACAAAGCGAGTAAGGTTTGCCCATGCGTCACAGCCGTTACGCACACCCGGGGGATGCACACCGGAGGCTCCAGGCAGGTGGCGGATGCCTTGTCGGTCCGAGGCAGAAGGGGGGGAGGGAAGCCCCCCAGCCGCCCGCCCCGGCACCCCACCCGCCTGTGGCAGTCCACCACGGCACATGATCAAGCAACCGCGGTGCATCATGGCCACGGATGGTGATAGGCCAGTGCCTGGCTGTGGATGGCGCGTTCCCGCGCACAATGGCGTGCACTACGCTGCACCGCATTTGGAAAGAAGGTGTGTTTGTGTTTCGTGGGTTGGGTGACGCACTTTTGTTTTCGCTCAGGTTCGCAGGAGCCCCAACGGCTCAACTCTCTACCGAGAGCTGGGGCACTATTGACACCACTGCAGGTCTTTTTTACCAAATCAAAATCTTTTCACTGAAATCAGAATATTTTTACCGCAATTTTGATTTTGAGTTTGGTACAAAGATTTTGATTTTGGTAAAAAGCATTACTATTACCCTACTTCATCCAGGTCAGCACCAATGTCCTCTGCTCTTCGTGTCCTGGATTGTTGCGTGTACATGGCACCGCCACAGCTCGCGTGCATGCACGACTGAGCCCATCGTCTCATTCCTGGTTTCATGAGATGGATGACACACTTGGGACATGCCAGGGCGCGAGGGGCAAAGCACAGGTTGTGCAAGGGCTCTGCACCCAAACGCAAGGCAACACAAGCTGCATGCGACCGCATGGTATCAGTATTTGTAGACGGAGAGCCCAGAGCGGCACGGGAAGGCGTTGGGAACCCTTTAGCATCCTCCGTTTGAGACCAAAAGGTCTTGAATTGCCGCACATGTGCACCTTTTGTTGTGTTGCATTGTCTTCCATTGATTTGCATTGCACTTTTTGTTGTCTGAGCTTGCATTCCCCTTGAAGCCTATCTCGCTGTGTCAATAGCAGCTGATCTACGCAATCAACCCATGCCCTGTACTTCCCCAAGCCTCACTAAGCCCCCACTGGTGGGGCTGCTACAACCTCCTCCCGGAACATTGAAAATATACCACGCACAAAGTAATTAGTACGCCTGTAATACCAAGTGCCCTGTACAACTGCCCAACGTGATGCTGTGGAACCAGGGTAAGTGGCATCCGCCCTCCTACCTCGTCCCACAACACTTTCTGAACTCGTCCACAACACTCCACATGTCACCTGCAACGCTCGTTCCATCGAAAAGGTGCACCACACATCGCCCAAAACAAGCTCCAAGTCATCCACAGTGATATTGCTGCTTTTCTTCCAGAGCTTTGACTCCACTCACCTCGTGGCATCAATGAAGGCTCAGGCCCAGACTTGCCACTAGCGTCTGCGATGCCGGCCACAACCAAGCGGGTCTGGGCCCTACTGAGCCCTACACCGGATGCAGCAGGTTCCTACTGAGTTCTGGATGTGGGTGGTGCAAGTATTACCGAGTGGCACACAGCACAGGGCCGATTCCTAACGAGACCCAGATTTCCTGCCGGACGATAGTGGCATGCCTGCTCGGGCCTTATTGCCTCGAATGTCAAATGAGTGTCAATGAGGTTGCAGAAGGAGAACTGATGTGGGCAGTGCTGCTGATGTTTGCCGTGTGCCGCACTCATATCGCGCCACGCACCGTGCGCACAGCGAGCAAGCGGCACTCCCGGCGCAGTTGCCGGTGAATGTGCCTGTAACTCTGGTTAGGCAGTGCCTGCCCTCCGTAGTCGAGAGACACGGAGAGTGCACGGGGGGGGGGGGGGTAAGCGTAGGGACAACTAGAGCGTAGACAAAGATCCGCGTGTAGCCTGAGGCGCACAGCAGGAGCACACCACCAGAGAGCATGGGACAGGGGGGCAGACGTCAAGAGGGGCCCAGGATGGCATTGCTTGGGAAACGAGTGTCATGCATTTTGTAGCTGTGGAGAGGCGAAGGGGGGGGGGGGGGAGGTTTGCAGTGCAACGCGTGTGTGTGGGTTCATGTGGGTTTGTGCGTGCCTACTTCCGGCATGTGCGCCGCCTGCCCTGTCGTGCGGTTTGGAGACGTGCACGCCAGTCTGCTTCGGCCCGTGCGCCTTCGCGGGCGCCACCGAAGGGCAGGGACGCAGTGGCATTGGGGGTCAGCCAGCAACGGAGCAACACCCCCGCAGCGCGTGCTCGCGTCAGTCGTCGGTGTTTGCGGTGCAGATTGTGCACTCTATAAAGCCGCGGCCGGCGGGTGCTCGACGCCCAGCGCAGGGCCGAGCTGTGCCCTGGGGCCCGTCCGCACGCCAGCACCCCCCCAACTTCCGTGCGGCCAGGCGGTCGCGCAGGCGCCCCTCAGCGGCTGTGGTCGGGGGCCCCGTGCAGGGCCGACGGCTGCAGCATCTCGCGGGGGTGGACCGGGGACGTTGGTGGGCGGGTGGGCGTGCTCGCGCATCAGCTGCTGCTTCATGTCGGCCCACTCCTCCTGCATGCACGCGACGAAGGGTTCCCAGTCGGCGATGAGGTTGTCGTCTGCGGACGAGGCCGATGTTGATGGAGGGCCCGTACGTCAGGATGCTGATGCCCACCCCCAGGTCGCCGGAGGACGGCACCCAGAACCCGGCCTGCAGGCGGGGGGGCAGGGGGGAGGGGGTGGGGCTGGGAGGGGGGGGCAAGTGGCGGAGGCAGGGGCAGGGGCAGGGGCACGGGCAGGGGCAGGGGGAGGGGGGGGCAACGGGCAGGGGCACGGGCAGGGGCATGAGCAGCGGCAGGGGCAGGGGCAGGGGCATGAGCGGGGGCAGGGGCAGGGGCAGGGGCAGGGGGACATGGGCCCAGGCCCCCATGCAGACACCTGGTCAATCACATGCCCGCCGAGGGTGTAGGGCTTTTGGGTCCCGTTGACGTTGGTCATCACCGCGGAGCTGCAGACGGTGAAGTGGTCGACGACCAGGTCCACGGCGCGGTCCGGCAGCCACGTGAGGGCCCGCATCAGGAGCATCCCGAGGTTGGGCTCGAACCCGAGCTTCATGAGCCCCATGCGGACGTGGAAGTTGGCCAAGCGCTCCTGCGTGTAAATTGTGATGGGGCGGATGTAGAGAGGGTTGGGGGGGGGATCTGGGGGCGGTGAGGGGGTTTGGTTTGGTTTGGGTCAACGCCTCCCCCGGACGACCGGGCCCACAGTCAGCGCAACCGTCCCTGCGCGACTCGACTGGGTTGGGCGCTCCCGGCTGTCGCGGTCTCAAGGCGTGCCGGACTGCTGACAGCCCCCGAACCCCCGCGGTGGCACACGCGGGAGGGAGATGCCGCCGTGCCTGTGTGTGTGGCCCTGCGTGCTGCTGGGGTGCCTTTGGGTCTGAGGGGGGGGGGGTGGGGGGGGCGACGTGCGTGTGGGGCGGTTTGTCGCCTGGTGCTCCAGGCGCCGGCAGGGAGGCAGTGGGCGCCTGACGCTAAGCCCGCCGGGGGAGTAGTCGGCCTGGACACGCCTCCTCCAGGTCAACTGACATGCCGCTGGCCACCCCACGACTGCCTGGGGCACAGGGGCCACGGGGGGGCGACTACAACCGTTCCCGATGCGACACCTCCCCGAGCTATCTGTCAAAACTTGGGGGGGGAGGGGCTGGGGGGCCAGTTGGGGGGGGGGGGGGTCAGCTGGAGGGTGTGGGGGGGGGTCGATGTGGGGGGGGGGGTCCCAAGGTGGGGGGGCCTACGCTCGACCCATGTGGGGGGGGGTCGGTGTGGGGGGGTGGGGGTTCCCAAGGTGGGGGGGCCTACGCTCGACCCACTACTACCAAATGCATACCTCCAGGGGGGATGTGTATCTGAGGCGGGTTTGGGGAAGCTGCCTGGTGGCTGTTGTGAAGCAGGGGCTGCAGATGGGTAGGTGTGTCCACTGATGGGCAGGTCGTCCATAGTGGTTGTGGCGATTGTCTAGCGCCTCACCTTGCTGATGTAGCGCTCAAAACATGGATGGTTTGATGAAAGGGAAGCATGCACAAAAAATTCTATTGCCTTCGGCAGTGCACCTCGAAGAGAGGCTGACGGTCAGCCAATCAGTCCCTTCCTAGCCAGGCCAGCAGTCAGTCAGACAGAAACACACAGTTGGGGTTTTTGTCAGTGGCAGCCGCGGCCCCAAGCAATGGGGAGAACATTTGGCTCACGGCAAGCAGTGGCCGAATGGCAATGCAGCTGACAATGCAGCTGACCACAGTCTTTATGGTCGGCGGTTCGAACCCCGGTCGGGCGAATATGACACCGCCGCCACCAACGACAGTCGACCGACCAGGATTCGAACCGCTGACCTAAAACTTTGCAGTCGGCTGCGTTACCATTCGACCGGCGTTTGGTGTGACAGCGATGTGCCTCCCCACTGCTTGGAGCCTTCTGAGCGAAAACTTTTGACCCCCCCCAAAAAAAAAGTGATATCCAATTTTAGGGGATAGAGGCCTCACAATCAAAAAACCCATTGGGGAGGGTCTTATTGGGCAAAATAATGATTTACAAGGGGTTGGACATCAAATATCATGCCTTGGGGTATGCTACGCGAATGACCCCAAAAAAGGGGGGTATACGACGCCCGCGCCTGCCCTTGATCTAACAACCTCTCTTCAAGGTGACTTCAGCGCCGTTGGCGCCATGGCCCTGACACCACTATCTCTCAAAACCCCGGGGGGGGGGGGGGCTGGGGGTGTCGCATACAAGGACCGGGCCCTAAGCCTTGCACTCGACTGGGGGCCGCCCGCACTCCTTGATTGAATTGGCACAGGTGGTGCTGCTCGGGGCTGAGTGCATCCACGGTGG
>CAXIWF010002017.1:0-15924 GCA_964036045.1 Eutreptiella sp. 'Long Island Sound 2002' | reverse complement strand
CCCAACATAGCAAAAATGGCTAAAAAGTGCATAAACTGCGTAAGCGCTCGTCCCACTTCGCCCCATACAAACCCAATGGAGTCGGGACCGGGAAACACTTTTTCGGCTCAAAATCGAAAAAAACCAAAAGATTCATGATTTTCGACCCAAAAAAAGGGGGGGTCATTTTTTCGACATTTTTGCCCCCCCCCCCCCACCCCCCCCCCCCCCCTCCCACAAAACCTTAAAAAAGTGGGTTTCAAGTGGGGGGGTCTGGGGGGCTCCGGACCAAAAACTCATTGGGGGATGCGTTTATTGGACAAAAAAATGATTTTACAAGGGGTTAAACTAACAATTCAACCCCTTGGGGTAGGGTACGCGAATAGGCCCAAAAATGCCAAAATGGGGGGGTATGTGGCGTTTTCCCCTATATACGCCTGCCTGGCTTTGATCTAACAACCTCTGCGAGGTGATTTTAGAAGTGGTCAAAAAAGTGTTATGGGCGATTCCCTAGGCACCTGTGGGGGACCGTGGTGTGTGCGGGGACCACATGACGGCACGGGTGATGAAGCAAGTTTGATTTTGACCCCCCCCCCCCCCTCAGCTTGGATTTACACACTGGTTTCACCCATTTCTACCTTTTTACGCATTCCCACCACATCCAATCTTTTTCTGGGTTGATTGCTCCCCACCCACAGGGGACACTGACCTGTGAGGCTTGCCACCAACCCCCCGCCCACCCCTCTAGACCCCCTCTGGAGCGCCAGATTAGCAAGACGAGGCGCTATACAAATGTCGTTTGTTGCCCAGACATGTTAAATGCAATTGTCAGCTTGAGTTGTCTGGTTAACTCCATTCAATGCACAGCATTCTATGGACCGCCCCCCCCCCCCCCCCCCACCTTCTCGCTGCAGACAGTGCCCAGCAGTCTATGGGCGCAATTCTGTTTGGGGATGCAGGTGGTCATATCAGAGAGTTCATCGCAGAGGATCACAAGGACTATCTGAATGTTGTAAAGTAGGGTACTCGGCCACTTTGGCCAGAGTCCATGTGCACAGATTCATCTGCTCAGAGAACAGAGGGAACAGGGGTCTTCCTTCGCTGGGGGACCTGTGCAGAGAGGTCATTTGAACGGATCATACATAATGCCTGAATTTTGTGAAGTAGGGCACTTAGCCACCTTGGCCAGAGCCCAGGGGCACAATTTCAAGGGTTGCGGTCAGGTGCTCGCAGTGGAGGGCTCTGAGTGCACGATCAAGTGGCAGACAGAAAAGACTGGGCACAGCCTTCATGTGTGCCTGCTGGTTTTGCTTGCATGTTCACTGAATTCACAGTATTTTTTGTCATGCGAACCCAGATAGAGGACTAATTGCAGAATGGTGCCAAGGGGCAAAGCAGTGACAATCCAGGGTGTATGACGGGCAACCCACTGATTCATCTCAGCCTTCGATCTTCACCCCGCTGTTTTTATTGAGCGGCCTACAAGCTTGGCAGTTTCCCACTGCAGTACTTGGGTTGAGACTCAGTCAATCAGGGGTTGCAGATGTCCTGTTGCAACTGAAACAGGCACTGCATCATGGGTTTTGTCTTCGTGCAAGAATGCCAGGTGGGGCAGGGTGTTATTTAGAAAATTGCAGGTTTCATTGGTTATCGCAGGGAAGGGTTGGAAAGATGTGTTCAAGCATTTTTGAGTGGGTTCAAAACTGTTGTAGGAATGTGCAAGATTGAAACGAGTGCTTTTCTAGGCAATTTTGGACTACCCACACACAGAGAGTTCATCGCAGAGGATCACAGGGACTATCTGAATGTTGTAAAGTAGGGTACTCAGCCACTTTGGCCAGAGTCCATGTGCACAGATTCATCTGCTCAGAGAACAGAGGGAACAGGGGTCTTCCTTCGCTGGGGGACCTGTGCAGAGAGGTCATTTGAACGGATCATACATAATGCCTGAATTTTGTGAAGTAGGGTATTTAGCCACCTTGGCCAGAGCCCAGGGGCACAATTTCAAGGGTTGCGGTCAGGTGCTCGCAGTGGAGGGCTCTGAGTGCACGATCAAGTGGCAGACAGAAAAGACTGGGCACAGCCTTCATGTGTGCCTGCTGGTTTTGCTTGCATGTTCACTGAATTCACAGTATTTTTTGTCATGCGAACCCAGATAGAGGACTAATTGCAGAATGGTGCAAAGGGGCAAAGCAGTGACAATCCAGGGTGTATGACGGGCGACCCACTGATTCATCTCAGCCTTCGATCTTCACCCCGCTGTTTTTATTGAGCGGCCTACAAGCTTGGCAGTTTCCCACTGCAGTACTTGGGTTCAGACTCAGTCAATCAGGGGTTGCACATGTCCTGTTGCAACTGAAACAGGCACTGCATCATGGGTTTTGTCTTCGTGCAAGTGTGCCAGGTGGGGCAGGGTGTTATTTAGAAAATTGCAGGTTTCATTGGTTATCGCAGGGAAGGGTTGGAAAGATGTGTTCAAGCATTTTTGAGTGGGTTCAAAACTGTTGTAGGAATGTGCAAGATTGAAACGAGTGCTTTTCCAGGCAATTTTGGACTACCCACACACAGAGAGTTCATCGCAGAGGATCACAGGGACTATCTGAATGTTGTAAAGTAGGGTACTCAGCCACTTTGGCCAGAGTCCATGTGCACAGATTCATCTGCTCAGAGAACAGAGAGAAAATCAGTTTTCGCCCAAAAATGGCCATGAATTGCCAACTTTTTGCCGAAAGAATGCACGAACGGTTTGTAGGATCATTGACGACCGCCGGGGTCGGGGACGGACCCATTGAAACGTGTTTGCAGTTGTATTGGAGCAACATATCGGGGGTTGCAAGGCCGCCAGCACCAAAAAAAAATCAGTTCGCCCAACAATGGCCAAAAATTGCCAATTTTTTGCCGAAAGAATGCACGAGAGTTTTGTAGGATCATTGACGACCGCCGGGGTCGGGGACGGACCCATTGAAACGTGTTTGCAGTTGTATTGGAGCAACATATCGGGGGTTGCAAGGCCGCCAGCACCAAAAAAAAATCAGTTCGCCCAACAATGGCCAAAAATTGCCAATTTTTTGCCGAAAGAATGCACGAGAGTTTTGTAGGATCATTGACGACCGGCGGGGTCGGGGACGGACCCACTGAAGCGTGTTTGCAGTTGTATTGGAGCAACATATCGGGGGTTGCAAGGCCGCCAGCACAAAAAAAAAATCAGTTCGCCCAACAATGGCCAAAAATTGCCAATGTCCAGCCGAAAGAATGCACGAGAGTTTTGTAAGATCATTGACGACCGCCGGGGTCGGGGACGGACCCACTGAAACGTGTTTGCAGTTGTATTGGAGCAACATATCGGGGGTTGCAGGGCCGCCAGCGCAAAGAAAAAAATCAGTTTTCGCCCAAAAATGGCCATGAATTGCCAACTTTTTGCCGAAAGAATGCACGAACGGTTTGTAGGATCATTGACGACCGCCGGGGTCGGGGACGGACCCACTGAAACGTGTTTGCAGCTGTATTGGAGCAACATATCGGGGGTTGCAAGGCCGCCAGCACAAAAAAAAAATCAGTTCGCCCAACAATGGCCAAAAATTGCCAATTTTTTGCCGAAAGAATGCACGAACGGTTTGTATGATCATTGACGACCGCCGGGGTCGGGGACGGACCCACTGAAACGTGTTTGCAGTTGTATTGGAGCAACATATCGGGGGTTGCAGGGCCGCCAGCACCAAAAAAAAATCAGTTCGCCCAACAATGGCCAAAAATTGCCAATTTCTTGCCGAAAGAATGCACGAGAGTTTTGTAGGATCATTGACGACCGCCGGGGTCGGGGACGGACCCACTGAAGCGTGTTTGCAGTTGTATTGGAGCAACATATCGGGGGTTGCAGGGCCGCCAGCACAAAAAAAAAATCTTTTCGCCCAACAATGGCCAAAAATTGCCAATTTTTTGCGGAAAGAATGCACGAGAGTTTTGTAGGATCATCGACGACCGCCGGGGTCGGGGACGGACCCACTGAAACGTGTTTGCAGTTGTATTGCAGCAACATATCGGGGGTTGCAGGGCCGCCAGCGCAAAAAAAAAAAATCAGTTTTCGCCCAAAAATGGTCATGAATTGCCAATTTTTTGCCGAAAGAATGCACGAACGGTTTGTAGGATCATTGACGACCGCCGGGGTCGGGGACGGACCCATTGAAACGTGTTTGCAGTTGTATTGGAGCAACATATCGGGGGTTGCAGGGCCGCCAGCACAAAAAAAAAATCAGTTCGCCCAACAATGGCCAAAAATTGCCAATTTTTTGCCGAAAGAATGCACGAGAGTTTTGTAGGATCATTGACGACCGCCAGGGTCGGGGACGGACCCACTGAAACGTGTTTGGAATTGTATTGGAGCAGCCTATTGGGGGTTGCAAGGCCGCCAGCACAAAAAAAAACCAGTTTTCGCCCAAAGATGGCCAAAATTTGGCAATTTTTTGACGAAAATAGTGTTTTTTTGGCCGGGGTCGTGAGTTGTAGGGCCCCATACCGTATTCTGAGGGTGCCCGACCCACTGAAATCTGTTTGGAATTGTATTGGAGCAACCTATTGGGACTTGCAGGGCCGCCAGCACAAAAAAAAAACAGTTTTCGTCCAAAAATGGCCAAAAATTGACAATTTTTGGCCAAAAACAGTGTATTTTTGGAGATCAATCGGGCAGGAGGAACCCCCCTCTCCTATTTTGACGGTGCATAATTAAAAAAAAAGGTTTCCTTTGGTCTCTTTGGGTACAAAACCTATTTTCATGGTATTTTTGTGCCTATACTATACTATACAGGTACGCTGGTGTGCAGCACTGTTCTGCAGCGCCAACCCAGAGCAGACCAAAATATTCAAAATAGGCCGAATTCCAGGGTTTTTGATGGTTTGGGAGAAAGCTCGGGTGGGAGGAACCTCCCCATCCGTATTTTGGGGCAAGGGAATCCCAAGAAAAGGGCAATTTCTGTCGAAAATCCTCTATAGGCAGGTACACTGGTGTGCAGCAGTGTTTTGCAGGACCAGCCCAGAGCAGGCCAAAATACCCCAAAATAGGCCAAATTTCAGGGTTTTTGATATTTTTGGACAAAACCCGCGTAGGAGGACCCCCCCCCCTTTTTCGGAGCCGTAGAAGCCAAAAAAAAATTGGCCATTTGGCGCGAAAATCCCCTTTTTGCTGAACTTTTGAATTTTGGGAAAAAACAGTTGCTAAAATCATAGGTGATACTCCCCAATCCTCTTTGCATCCTCCCCGATCCTCCTCGCATCATCCCCGATCCTTTAGCAGCCTCCCCGATCCTCCCGGCATCCTCCCCGGTCCTCCCCGCATCCTCCCCGTTCCTCCCCGCATCGTTCGCGATCCCCCCCGATCCTCCCTGCGTCCTCCCCGATCCTTCCCACATACTCCCCGATCCTCCCCGCATCCTCCGAGATCCTCCCCGCATCCTCGCCGATCCTCCCGCATCTTCCCCGATCGTCCCCGCATCATCTCCGGTCCCGCCCGCATCCTCCCCGGTCCTCCCCGCATCCTCCCCGAGCCTCCCCACATAATTCTTGATCCTCCCCGCACCCTCCTCGATCCTCCTCGCATCCTCTCCAATTCTCGCTGCATACTCCCCGATCCTCTCCGCACCCTCCCCGATCCTCTCCGCATTCTCCCAGATCCTCCCTGCATCCTGCCTGATCCTCTCCGCATCCTCCTTGACACTCCCCCGCCTCCTCCCCAATCCTCCCCGCATCCTCCCTGGTCCTCCCCACATCCTCCCTGGTCCTCCCCAGATCCTCCCCGCATCCTGCCCAATCCTCCCCACATTATCCACGGTCCTCACCGCGTCCCCCCCAATCCTCCTCGTATCCTTGCCAATACTCTCCGCATCCTCCCTGATCCTCTCCGCCTCCTCCCCAATTTCTCGCTGTATCCTCTCCGATCTTCCCCCGCATCCTCCCCGATCCTCCCCTCATCGTTCCCGGTCCGCCGCGCATCCTGCCCGGTCCTCGCCACATTCTCACCGGTCCTTTCCACATCGTCCCCGATCCTCCTCGCATCCTCCCAGATCCTCACCGCATCCTCCCTGATACTCCCCGCCTCCTCCCCGATCCTCCCCGCATCGTCCGCGGTCAGCCCCGCATCCTCCCCAATCCTCCCGGCATCCTCCCGGCATCCGCCCCGGTCCTCCCCGATCCACCCCGCATACTCCCCGATCCTCCTTGCATCCTCCCCAATCCTCCCGCAGCATCCCTTATCCTCCCGCATCCTCCCCGGTCGCCACCGCATCTTCTCCGATCCTCCCTGCACCCTCTCGGATCCTCCTCGCCTTCTCCCCGATCCTCCCGCGGCCCCCCGGATGCTCCCGGAATCCTCCCCGGTCGTCCCCCCATCCTCCCCGGTCCTCCCCGCATCCTTGCCGATTCTGCCTGATCCTCCCTGCATCCTCCCCGATCCTCCCCGCATCCTGCCGGATCCTCCCTGCATCCTCCCCGATCCTCCCCGCATGCTCCCAAATCTTCCGGCATCCTCCCCGATCGTCCCGCATCCTCCCCGGTCCCCCCTGCATCCTCCCTGGTCCTCCCCGCATCCTGACCGGTCCTCCCCGCATCCTCCCCGAACCTCCCCAAATACTCCTTGCTGCTCCATGTACCCTCCTTGATCCTCCCGGCATCCTCCCCGGTCCCCCCCACATCCTCCCCGATCCTCCCGGCATTTTCCCCGGTCCTCTCCGCATCCTCCCATGTCCTCCGCGCATCCTCCCCGATCCTCCCCATATAGTTCCCTATCGTCCCTGCACCCTCCCTGATTGTCTTCACTTTCTCCCCGGTTCTCCCCGCATCCTCCCCGATCCTCCCCGCTTCCTCCCCGGTTATCCCCACATCCTCCCTGCTCCTACCCGCATCCTCCATGGTCTTCCCCGCATCGTCCCCGATCCTCCCCGCATCCTCCCACATCCTCCCCGCATCCTCCTCTGTCCTCCTTGCTCCTCCCCGCATCATTCCTGCATCCTGACCAATCCTCCCCACACTGTGCCCGGTTCTCACCGCATCCTCCATGATCCTCCCAGCATCCTCAGCAATACTACCCGCATCCTCCCCGATTGTCGCCGCCTCCTCCCTAATCCTCCCTGCATCCTCCCCGATCCCCCTTGCGCATCCTCCCCGATCCTCTACACATCGTTCCCGGTCCGCCCCGCATCCTGCCCGGCGTGCGTGCGTGCATCCTCCTCGCATCCTTCCCGATCCTTCCGCAGCCTCCCGGATGCTCCCCGCATCCTCCCCGGTCCTCCCGGCATCCTCCCCGGTCCTCCCCACATCCTTACCGATCCTGCCCGAACTTCCCTGCATCCTCCCGGATCCTCCCCGCATCTTGCCGGATCCTCCCTGCATCCTCCCCGATCCTCCCCGCATCCTCCCCAGTCCTCCCGCATCCTCCCTGATCGTCCCGCATCCTCCCTGGTCCCCCCTGCATCCTCCCTGGTCCTCCCGGCATCCTGACCGGTCCTCCCCGCATCCTCCACGAACCTCCCCAAATACTCCCTGATGCTCCCCGTACCCTCCCTGATCCTCCCCGCATCCTCCCCGGTCCCCCCAGCATCCTCCCCGATCCTCCCGGCATTTTCCCCGGTCCTCTTCGCATCCTCCCTGGTCTTCCCCGCATCGTCCCCGATCCTCCCCATATAGTCCCCGATCGTCCCCGCACCCTCCCCGATTGTCTTCGCATCCTCCCCGGTTCTCCCCGCATCCTCCCCGATCCTCCCCGCTTCCTCCCCGGTTATCATCACATCCTCCTTGCTCCTACCCGCATCCTCCCTGGTCTTCCCCGCATCGTCCCCGATCCTCCCCGCATCGTCCCCGATCCTCCCCGCATCCTCCCCTGTCCTCCCTGCTCCTCCCCGCATCATTCCTGCATCGTGACCAATCCTCCCCACATTGTCCCCGGTTCTCACCGCATCCTCCCCGATCCTCCCAGCATCCTCACCAATACAACCCGCATCCTCCCCGATTGTCGCCGCCTCCTCCCTAATCCTCCCTGCATCCTCCCCGATACCCTGCGCATCCTTCCCCATCCTCTACACATTGTTCCCTGTCCGCCCCGCATCCTGCCCGGTCCTCCCCGCATTCTTCCCGGTCGTTCCCGCATCGTCCCGGATCCTCCTCGCATCCTTCCCGATCCTCACAGCATCCTTTCCGATCCTTCCTGCATCACCCCGTGTCCTCCCCGCATCCTCCCCGATCCTCCCCGCATTCTCGCCGACCCTGCCCGCTTCCTCCCCGGTTATCCCCACATCCTCCCTGCTCCTACCCGCATCCTCCATGGTCTTCCCCGCATCGTCCCCGATCCTCCCTGCATCCTCCCCGATCCTCCCCGCATCCTCCCCTGTCCTCCTTGCTCCTCCCCGCATCATTCCTGCATCCTGACCAATCCTCCCCACATTGTACCCGGTTCTCACCGCATCCTCCCTGATCCTCCCAGCATCCTCACCAATACTACCCGCATCCTCCCCGATCCCCCTCGCGCATCCTCTGCATCCTCTACACATCGTTCCCGGTCCGCCCCGCATCCTGCCCGGCGTGCGTGCGTGCATCCTCCTCGCATCCTTCCCGATCCTCCCGCAGCCTCCCGGATGCTCCCCGCATCCTCCCCGGTCCTCCCGGCATCCTCCCCGGTCCTCCCCGCATCCTTCCCGATCCTGCCCGAACTTCCCTGCATCCTCCCGGATCCTCCCCGCATCTTGCGGGATCCTCCCTGCATCCTCCCCGATCCTCCCCGCATCCTCCCCAATCCTCCCGCATCCTCCTCGATCGTCCTGCATCCTCCCTGGTCCCCCTTGCATCCTCCCTGGTCCTCCCGGCATCCTGACCGGTCCTCCCCGCATCCTCCACCAACCTCCCCAAATACTCCCTGATGCTCCCCGTACCCTCCCTGATCCTCCCCGCATCCTCCCCGGTCCCCCCAGCATCCTCCCCGATCCTCCCGGCATTTTCCCTGGTCCTCTTCGCATCCTCCCAAGTCCTCCGCGCATCCTCCCCGATCCTCCCCATATAGTCCCTGATCGTCCCCGCACCCTCCCCGATTGTCTTCGCATCCTCCCCGGTTCTCCCCGCATCCTCCCCGATCCTCCCCGCTTCCTCCCCGGTTATCACCACATCCTCCCTGCTCCTACCCGCATCCTCCCTGGTCTTCCCCGCATCGTCCCCGATCCACCCCGCATCGTCCCCGATCCTCCCCGCATCCTCCCCTGTCCTCCCTGCTCCTCCCCGCATCATTCCTGCACCCTGACCAATCCTCCCGACATTGTCCCTGGTTCTCACCGCATCCTCCCCGATCCTCCCAGCATCCTCACCAATACTACCCGCATCCTCCCCGATTGTCGCCGCCTCCTCCCTAATCCTCCCTGCATCCTCCCCGATCCCCCCGCGCATCCTCCCCGATCCTCTACACATTGTTCCCTGTTCGCCCCGCATCCTGCCCGGTCCTCCCCGCATTCTTCCCGGTCGTTCCCGCATCGTCCCGGATCCTCCTCGCATCCTTCCCGATCCTCACAGCATCCTTTCCGATCCTTCCTGCATCATCCCGTGTCCTCCCCGCATCCTCCCCGATCCTCCCCGCATTCTCGCCGACCCTGCCTGCATCCTCCCTGATACTTCCGGCCTCCTCCCAGACCCCCGCAGCATCCCTCCGGTCATCCCCGCATCCTCTCCAATCCGACCCTACTCCGCCCCGATCCCCCCCGCATCCTTCTCGATCCTCTCCACAGACTCCGCGATCCTCCCCGCATCCTCCCCGGTCCTCCTGGCATCCTCCTGCATCATCCCGCAGCCTCCCCGATCCTCTCCGCACCCTCCCCGATCCTCCCCGCATCCTCTCCGATCCTTCGCGATCCTCCCCGCATCTTCCCCGATCCTCCCCACATACTTTCCGATCCTCCCCACATCCTCCCTGATCCTCCCCGCATCCTCCCCGATCCTCCCGCATCCTACCCCCATCGTCCCTGCATCGTCCCCGGTCTTCTGTAAATTTGGTCTATAGACCCCTATAAGGTCTACAGACATAGTCTATAGACCAAATTTGATAGGGCTAGGGTCTATAGACCCCGTCTATAGACACCATGTGATAGGGCTGACGAGGCTTGAATGGCATAACATGGTAACTCCAAGATCTCACCCAGTCGCATGGCGAGCGCACCGTGTCACCATCCATGCAACACTTCTGTAAATTTGGTCTAGAGACCTCTATGAGGTCTATAGACATAGTCTATAGACCAAATTTGATAGGGTTAGGGTCTATAGACCCCGTCTATAGACACCATGTGATAGGGCTGACGAGGCTTGAATGGCAAAACATGGTAACTCCAAGATCTCACCCAGTCGCATGGCGAGCGCACCGTGTCACCATCCATGCAACACTTCTGTGAATGTGGTCTATAGACCTCTATGAGGTCTATAGACATAGTCTATAGACCAAATTTGATAGGGTTAGGGTCTATAGACCCCGTCTATAGACACCATGTGATAGGGCTGACGAGGCTTGAATGGCACAACATGGTAACTCCAAGATCTCACCCAGTCGCATGGCGAGCGCACCGTGTCACCATCCATGCAACACTTCTGTAAATTTGGTCTAGAGACCTCTATGAGGTCTATAGACATAGTCTATAGACCAAATTTGATAGGGTTAGGGTCTATAGACCCCATCTATAGACACCATGTGATAGGGCTGACGAGGCTTGAATGGCACAACATGGTAACTCCAAGATCTCACCCAGTCGCATGGCGAGCGCACCGTGTCATCATCCATGCAACACTTCGGTAAATTTGGTCTATAGACCCCTATGAGGTCTATAGACATAGTCTATAGACCAAATTTGATAGGGTTAGGGTCTATAGACCCCATCTATAGACACCATGTGATAGGGCTGACGAGGCTTGAATGGCACAACATGGTAACTCCAAGATCTCACCCAGTCGCATGGCGAGCGCACCGTGTCACCATCCATGCAACACTTCTGTAAATTTGGTCTATAGACCCCTATGAGGTCTATAGACATAGTCTATAGACCAAATTTGATAGGGTTGGGGTCTATAGACCCCATCTATAGACACCATGTGATAGGGCTGACGAGGCTTGAATGGCACAACATGGTAACTCCAAGATCCCACCCAGTCGCATGGCGAGCGCACCGTGTCACCATCCATGCAACACTTCTGTAAATTTGGTCTATAGACCCCTATGAGGTCTATAGACATAGTCTATAGACCAAATTTGATAGGGTTAGGGTCTATAGACCCCATCTATAGACACCATGTGATAGGGCTGACGAGGCTTGAATGGCACAACATGGTAACTCCAAGATCCCACCCAGTCGCATGGCGAGCGCACCGTGTCACCATCCATGCAACACTTCTGTGAATGTGGTCTATAGACCCCTATGAGGTCTATAGACATAGTCTATAGACCAAATTTGATAGGGTTAGGGTCTATAGACCCCGTCTATAGACACCATGTGATAGGGCTGACGAGGCTTGAATGGCACAACATGGTAACTCCAAGATCTCACCCAGTCGCATGGCGAGCGCACCGTGTCACCATCCATGCAACACTTCTGTAAATTTGGTCTAGAGACCTCTATGAGGTCTATAGACATAGTCTATAGACCAAATTTGATAGGGTTAGGGTCTATAGACCCCATCTATAGACACCATGTGATAGGGCTGACGAGGCTTGAATGGCACAACATGGTAACTCCAAGATCTCACCCAGTCGCATGGCGAGCGCACCGTGTCATCATCCATGCAACACTTCTGTAAATTTGGTCTATAGACCCCTATGAGGTCTATAGACATAGTCTATAGACCAAATTTGATAGGGTTAGGGTCTATAGACCCCATCTATAGACACCATGTGATAGGGCTGACGAGGCTTGAATGGCACAACATGGTAACTCCAAGATCTCACCCAGTCGCATGGCGAGCGCACCGTGTCACCATCCATGCAACACTTCTGTAAATTTGGTCTATAGACCCCTATGAGGTCTATAGACATAGTCTATAGACCAAATTTGATAGGGTTAGGGTCTATAGACCCCATCTATAGACACCATGTGATAGGGCTGACGAGGCTTGAATGGCACAACATGGTAACTCCAAGATCCCACCCAGTCGCATGGCGAGCGCACCGTGTCACCATCCATGCAACACTTCTGTAAATTTGGTCTATAGACCCCTATGAGGTCTATAGACATAGTCTATAGACCAAATTTGATAGGGTTAGGGTCTATAGACCCCATCTATAGACACCATGTGATAGGGCTGACGAGGCTTGAATGGCACAACATGGTAACTCCAAGATCCCACCCAGTCGCATGGCGAGCGCACCGTGTCACCATCCATGCAACACTTCTGTAAATTTGGTCTATAGACCCCTATGAGGTCTATAGACATAGTCTATAGACCAAATTTGATAGGGTTAGGGTCTATAGACCCCATCTATAGACACCATGTGATAGGGCTGACGAGGCTTGAATGGCACAACATGGTAACTCCAAGATCCCACCCAGTCGCATGGCGAGCGCACCGTGTCACCATCCATGCAACACTTCTGTACATTTGGTCTATAGACCCCTATGAGGTCTATAGACATAGTCTATAGACCAAATTTGATAGGGTTAGGGTCTATAGACCCCGTCTATAGACACCATGTGATAGGGCTGACGAGGCTTGAATGGCACAACATGGTAACTCCAAGATCTCACCCAGCCGCATGGCGAGCGCACCGTGTCACCATCCATGCAACACTTCTGTAAATTTGGTCTATAGACCCCTATGAGGTCTATAGACATAGTCTATAGACCAAATTTGATAGGGTTAGGGTCTATAGACCCCGTCTATAGACACCATGTGATAGGGCTGACGAGGCTTGAATGGCACAACATGGTAACTCCAAGATCTCACCCAGCCGCATGGCGAGCGCACCGTGTCACCATCCATGCAACACTTCTGTAAATTTGGTCTATAGACCCCTATGAGGTCTATAGACATAGTCTATAGACCAAATTTGATAGGGTTAGGGTCTATAGACCCCGTCTATAGACACCATGTGATAGGGCTGACGAGGCTTGAATGGCACAACATGGTAACTCCAAGATCCCACCCAGTCGCATGGCGAGCGCACCGTGTCACCATCCATGCAACACTTCTGTAAATTTGGTCTATAGACCCCTATGAGGTCTATAGACATAGTCTATAGACCAAATTTGATAGGGTGGAAAGAATGTTAGGGTGAGGGTTAGGGTTAGGGTTAGGGTTAGGGTTAGGGTTAGGGTTAGGGTTAGGGTTAGGGTTAGGGTTAGGGTTAGGGTTAGGGTTAGGGTTAGGGTTAGGGTTAGGGTTAGGGTTAGGGTTAGGGTTAGGGTTAGGGTTAGGGTTAGGGTTAGGGTTAGGGTTAGGGTTAGGGTTAGGGTTAGGGTTAGGGTTAGGGTTAGGGTTAGGGTTAGGGTTAGGGTTAGGGTTAGGGTTAGGGTTAGGGTTAGGGTTAGGGTTAGGGTTAGGGTTAGGGTTAGGGTTAGGGTTAGGGTTAGGGTTAGGGTTAGGGTTAGGGTTAGGGTTAGGGTTAGGGTTAGGGTTAGGGTTAGGGTTAGGGTTAGGGTTAGGGTTAGGGTTAGGGTTAGGGTTAGGGTTAGGGTTAGGGTTAGGGTTAGGGTTAGGGTTAGGGTTAGGGTTAGGGTTAGGGTTAGGGTTAGGGTTAGGGTTAGGGTTAGGGTTAGGGTTAGGGTTAGGGTTAGGGTTAGGGTTAGGGTTAGGGTTAGGGTTAGGGTTAGGGTTAGGGTTAGGGTTAGGGTTAGGGTTAGGGTTAGGGTTAGGGTTAGGGTTAGGGTTAGGGTTAGGGTTAGGGTTAGGGTTAGGGTTAGGGTTAGGGTTAGGGTTAGGGTTAGGGTTAGGGTTAGGGTTAGGGTTAGGGTTAGGGTTAGGGTTAGGGTTAGGGTTAGGGTTAGGGTTAGGGTTAGGGTTAGGGTTAGGGTTAGGGTTAGGGTTAGGGTTAGGGTTAGGGTTAGGGTTAGGGTTAGGGTTAGGGTTAGGGTTAGGGTTAGGGTTAGGGTTAGGGTTAGGGTTAGGGTTAGGGTTAGGGTTAGGGTTAGGGTTAGGGTTAGGGTTAGGGTTAGGGTTAGGGTTAGGGTTAGGGTTAGGGTTAGGGTTAGGGTTAGGGTTAGGGTTAGGGTTAGGGTTAGGGTTAGGGTTAGGGTTAGGGTTAGGGTTAGGGTTAGGGTTAGGGTTAGGGTTAGGGTTAGGGTTAGGGTTAGGGTTAGGGTTAGGGTTAGGGTTAGGGTTAGGGTTAGGGTTAGGGTTAGGGTTAGGGTTAGGGTTAGGGTTAGGGTTAGGGTTAGGGTTAGGGTTAGGGTTAGGGTTAGGGTTAGGGTTAGGGTTAGGGTTAGGGTTAGGGTTAGGGTTAGGGTTAGGGTTAGGGTTAGGGTTAGGGTTAGGGTTAGGGTTAGGGTTAGGGTTAGGGTTAGGGTTAGGGTTAGGGTTAGGGTTAGGGTTAGGGTTAGGGTTAGGGTTAGGGTTAGGGTTAGGGTTAGGGTTAGGGTTAGGGTTAGGGTTAGGGTTAGGGTTAGGGTTAGGGTTAGGGTTAGGGTTAGGGTTAGGGTTAGGGTTAGGGTTAGGGTTAGGGTTAGGGTTAGGGTTAGGGTTAGGGTTAGGGTTAGGGTTAGGGTTAGGGTTAGGGTTAGGGTTAGGGTTAGGGTTAGGGTTAGGGTTAGGGTTAGGGTTAGGGTTAGGGTTAGGGTTAGGGTTAGGGTTAGGGTTAGGGTTAGGGTTAGGGTTAGGGTTAGGGTTAGGGTTAGGGTTAGGGTTAGGGTTAGGGTTAGGGTTAGGGTTAGGGTTAGGGTTAGGGTTAGGGTTAGGGTTAGGGTTAGGGTTAGGGTTAGGGTTAGGGTTAGGGTTAGGGTTAGGGTTAGGGTTAGGGTTAGGGTTAGGGTTAGGGTTAGGGTTAGGGTTAGGGTTAGGGTTAGGGTTAGGGTTAGGGTTAGGGTTAGGGTTAGGGTTAGGGTTAGGGTTAGGGTTAGGGTTAGGGTTAGGGTTAGGGTTAGGGTTAGGGTTAGGGTTAGGGTTAGGGTTAGGGTTAGGGTTAGGGTTAGGGTTAGGGTTAGGGTTAGGGTTAGGGTTAGGGTTAGGGTTAGGGTTAGGGTTAGGGTTAGGGTTAGGGTTAGGGTTAGGGTTAGGGTTAGGGTTAGGGTTAGGGTTAGGGTTAGGGTTAGGGTTAGGGTTAGGGTTAGGGTTAGGGTTAGGGTTAGGGTTAGGGTTAGGGTTAGGGTTAGGGTTAGGGTTAGGGTTAGGGTTAGGGTTAGGGTTAGGGTTAGGGTTAGGGTTAGGGTTAGGGTTAGGGTTAGGGTTAGGGTTAGGGTTAGGGTTAGGGTTAGGGTTAGGGTTAGGGTTAGGGTTAGGGTTAGGGTTAGGGTTAGGGTTAGGGTTAGGGTTAGGGTTAGGGTTAGGGTTAGGGTTAGGGTTAGGGTTAGGGTTAGGGTTAGGGTTAGGGTTAGGGTTAGGGTTAGGGTTAGGGTTAGGGTTAGGGTTAGGGTTAGGGTTAGGGTTAGGGTTAGGGTTAGGGTTAGGGTTAGGGTTAGGGTTAGGGTTAGGGTTAGGGTTAGGGTTAGGGTTAGGGTTAGGGTTAGGGTTAGGGTTAGGGTTAGGGTTAGGGTTAGGGTTAGGGTTAGGGTTAGGGTTAGGGTTAGGGTTAGGGTTAGGGTTAGGGTTAGGGTTAGGGTTAGGGTTAGGGTTAGGGTTAGGGTTAGGGTTAGGGTTGGGTTGGGTTAGGGTTAGGGTTAGGGTTAGGGTTAGGGTTAGGGTTAGGGTTAGGGTTAGGGTTAGGGTTAGGGTTAGGGTTAGGGTTAGGGTTAGGGTTAGGGTTAGGGTTAGGGTTAGGGTTAGGGTTAGGGTTAGGGTTAGGGTTAGGGTTAGGGT
>CAXIWF010002016.1:0-31658 GCA_964036045.1 Eutreptiella sp. 'Long Island Sound 2002' | reverse complement strand
GCACAGAATGTAACTTATCAATCAATGCCTCTAGAATCTGAGAATGGAAGAGTATAAGTTTTGGAATTGACACGAGTATCAATTATTCACGACTACAAATATCGAACCCCAGTCAGCTTTGTTCCTACCCGTAGTGCGCTATTATCTTGCATTTTATACAGCCATCCGATTTATAAGACTTATCTGAAGTTTCCCAAGTTAATTCGTTGACAATCGAATTCAATCAATATGAGTCAAGCGAAAAGTAGTGCTTGCGATTGGCGCTCCGCAACAGACAGCAAGTCAGGTACGCAATTACAATTAAGTAGGGTGTTCGAACATAACGGCGGATGCTGCTCTTTCTGTGCCCCGAGCAATACTTAAAATAGGCACACACATAAAAGCACCACAATTTTCATAAAATTTAGGAGGATTTACTGCTATCCATTTCTTACAACCTTTTTATTTTTTATTTTGACAGGGCGCACGTATTATTACAATACCAAAACCAAAGCTACCACCTGGAATAAGGTACGCTGCCATAACATGGCAACCGTTTTTACGTGTTAGAAAAATCTTTATCCATTTTTTTTGTGTTTGTATGCTTTCCAAATACCGGGACATATTAATATTTTAAACTCTTTTAAACCCATATTATTCGTTCGTACGACGAATATCGTAAAATACTGCAGCCACTTGAGCTGGCATCACCAGAAGAAAGGGAGAGAATGATAAAAGAAAAGGAAGAAACCGAGGCGTTTTTCAAGGAGATGGAAAACAACATAAAGGACAAGATAATTAAAGCCATGCGCGATGAGGATGCTCAGAAGTTTTATGAGCACATGACGCGGAGCCGCAGTGTTACTTTCGACGAAGATAATTACTACTACACGCTCAACGAAAGCGAGGTTAACCTTGGTTCGGCCAGCAGCGGAGGAGACCAAGAGGTGAACAGCTCTGGGGGATCCGGGGGAAGCCGGAAACATCGTTCCAAGTCGGTACGGTTTACAAGTGAAGACGACCTCGGACGACGCAGCGGTTCTGGTAGTAGGTGGTCTGACGCCATTGGTCCTGGCGACCTGTTGAAGGAGCAGTCGGGGGATGTGCTCTACGCCGCATCAGAGGGCCGCTCCAGGCAAAATAGTGTCAATCTGTCTGGCCCAGTTCGAAGAGTCCGCACGATTTCAACGATAGATGGTACGCGTTACGTGCATTATATGCGTGTTTTTACATGCATGGTCGTGTCATGTGTATGATGCCATGTACAATGCCTTATTTGGGCGGATGTATTTGGTGGTGGTGGTGCTAGTGGTGGTGGTGGCAATGGTAGATGGTAGTCGTTTTCTAGGTTCATGTGTGTGTGTTTTTCTGACTGTTCTTATTTTGCTGATCATCATTCCCATCGACAACAAAAATCAATGCTTAGATGATATCCTGCTAACAATGCGGCAACCGAAGATACAGCGACCTCCCCCCGATGACACGGTCGCCAGCTCGGGTCCAGCTGGAGAGGCTTCAGCAGCTCGTAGAACCTCTGGGGTGTACGCCTATAACGGTGGGATATATTCAGCTGCACATGGCAGGGACATGAGTGGGAGCGGAGGCGGGGGGCGTCGGCGAGGCATGTCGTCGGATGATGATTCATCACAAGCAGACAGCAAGCACAACTTTGAGGATTCGCCGCTGAGATTTCGCTCCAGTACGAAGGAGCTCTTTGACAAGGTTACTGATAGATACCCAGTGCCTTCCCAAGTGGAGTCCAAGGATCTTGTCGCTAGAATGGTAAGAGGGATAATCTCGCACCGCATTACCTTGAGTGTACCATTTTGCATTTTTGTTGAGATGTCGACCATGGGTAATATTTGTCATTATATTTGGTTACGTGGTTGTACCTGTCCTACAGGACCAAAATCCTTCAGAGCCCAAAAAAGGCGGAGCTAGTATAAGCCAAAACACCACAGGCCTTCGACGCCGAAATAGCACGGGAACCATATTCGTAGACTCCACCATGAGCAAACAGAATAATGACGCTACGATTGAGTGCGCCTGTGTCGTCATCCGTGCGCATATGATTGACGCCGCGCAGCAGAATATAAAGCCGCTTGAGAAGTACGATCTGTTTAAGGACAGGTCGTTATCAGCAGAAGCGAAGGACGAGTCGGAAGGAGAGGATCTTTTAGCCAAGGTATTATTTTTTTAAAAGCATATATTTTTTTCTTTTTCTTTTTCTTTATCCCAATGTATTCCAATTAATCTGTTTTTGGTGCTTTTCTCTGTGAAGGTTCCTTCCTTGAACACAGTCAAGGACTTCTTTTCATATGTGTTCTCGAAATCCCAACTGGAAAGCGACTGCATCATCATGACTCTCATATACTGCGAGAGACTCGTCAAGGATACGAAGGGCAAACTCTGCATCAGATATGATAACTGGAAGGCTGTGTAAGTTTGACATCGTTTGGTATATTTTATGTGCCTGCTGTCACTAGTCGAGCGCTTTTAGGAGCTCTGCCGCTTGCCGCTACGATTTACCGGCGGTGGTAGATATAGATAGCATCACAGTTACTAGATAACCACTTTCTGATTATTTACACCAGTTATTCTTGTCCCACATATTGATTTTTATCATTTATTTTATTTGGTCTGGTTTGGTTTGGTTTGGTTTGGTTTGGTTTGGTTTGGTTTGGTTCGGTGGGTTACACCACCAACTAATGCAGTCTCTTCGCCTGTATGGTGATGGCGAGTAAAGTCTGGGACGACTTGTCCATGTGGAATGTGGTAAGTCCAATAGCCATTTCATGCCATGATAGTACAGTACAGTACAGTACAGTATAATGCAGTACATTTGTTTATTTGAAAATGTGCCGGCGGTCATAATTTTCTCCGATATATTTCTCGTATATATCTGCAGATATATATATATATATATTATCACGATCATCGCCATCATCACCGCGATAACAATAACCTCTGCTCCCACCATCTAACTCTCTGTGTAGGACTTCTCCCAAGTATACCCGAGTTTTGATCTCGCGCGCATCAACGCCCTGGAGCTGGCGATGCTGGAAGCCCTGCAGTACAGCATCCGAGTGTCTGCCTCGGAGTACGCCAAGTACTACTTCCATCTGCGCTCGCTCATGACTCGTCTTGGGTTCGACAGCGGTGATAACGCACGCCACATCCGCCCCCTGGATGTTGAAGGGGCGCGCAGGCTGCAGCTGTCCACTGAAAAACTCATGGAGGAAGCGCATGATCAGAACCGAACACGACGGCGGGTGCAGAGTGTGCATACAGCACTGAATACCCTGAGCGGTGATCTGCGCACTCCTTCTCTGGAGCGGGGAATCTCTTGTGAGCCGTATGGTGGGCTGGGATCCCATAAGAGCTCAGCAGTGGGTCTGGAGCAGTTAATTCACGAGGAACATACTGATGCGGACGGGCAGGTCCACACGAGTCTGAGTAATAAGAAGAGCCCCAGGCATAAAGAGCAACGACTAGCGAACAGCAGCCAGAAGAATGTTATTCGCAAGGTTGACTCGAAGGATCATAAGTAGTGTATCACTAGTACGGCCGGGCGGGTTTGTTTGATTGGCAGACTGGCAGACTGGCTGGCTGTGAGCCACAGTCGCATTTGCTGTGCCAGCTATTGAGTTATTATAGCAAATGTGGAACTGTTTTACAGAGACAGTTTGTTGGTGTTGTCCCTACCTGCTGGGCTGCAAAAAGTGCTGCAAATTTGAATTTATTGGCGGAAAATGTGTTGCTCGATCATCATCGGTAAACTACATACTAGTCGATTCACGAGCTCCGCAATTTCAAATCTAATCGTGTAAAGATTGCCCATACTTTCCATAGCAAAAGTATACTCTTTTCCCCCTTAAACTTTTCATAAAAGCTGCCAACGTCCAATTACTTTTGGGGAAATGTGTCGTTAATAAGAAGTGTGACACGACCGTACGTACGCGTCAGCCGTTTCGCTCATCTTCATTGTGACCATTTAAGATACTCTCATTTCCTGTTCTCTCATCCACGAGGCAAAGCCACGTGGCAGCCGTTTGCTCATTTCACCGTTCAGTTGTTGCGTTCCTAAATCAGTAGTCACTTACAATGCTAGCTCGATTCACACACCTTTGCCTTATCAATTAACAATTAATAAAGCATTGTCATCGTCAAGCTTGCCCCATAGTGAGAACACAGAAGTATATTCGTCTTATATTTTGTGTGAGGGGCGACTCCATCGCAAGCAGGGAGGGGGGACACTTTGTTGGGTACAGGCTTCAATATGTCAGTGGCTCGACTATAACTGAATATGGCAAGCATCCCAGCAGGCATCGTGCATACTTCAGACACTCGCCACCCACCAGATGTTATGTTGGAAGGCTTCAAATCTACTCGAAGCGCGGCGAAGGCCGACACCGCTTATATGTCATTGACCCACGATGTACTATGAACAGTTTAGGTTAAAAGCTGCTGAAAAATAAAATGCCAAGACTTGATTGTCTACTTAAGAAAAGATAACTGTATACAAGATCGGAGCAACAAACACAAACACTGCGATTGGGTAACCAAAGAAAAACAGTTCTGGAAGGGTTTGTTGAATAAATAACGCGCCAAGGTAGCACAATCCACCCACAATTGGGGCAATCTTGAGGTAGCCAGATAGATCTACCGTTCTAAATGGATCGACGCGGCGCTTAAGCTCGCCAGTCTCATACCGCAAGGCTTGGTCCCACTCATTGTTTAGCTGCAACCGCTTCTCATTAACTGCAGCGATAATGCGCTGTGGGTATGCGGTGCAAGTGTCGCAAAAGTACGCCCCGGGGTATCACCCCGTTGTTCGTCAGCCAGAGTGTGACCGTCAAGGTGCAGCGAAGAAAACAGACATATGATTAAGTAAAATAAGGGTCGAATGTAGTGATTTTTTCATATACAATACCATATTTAACGACAGGTCAGACGTATAATGATGATTTTTCAACTTGCGTATTTGTATTTGGTCCTAGCGAGCAATGTTTTAGAACCTGCCGCTTCGTAGACATCGGCCAACGCTTGGACCGCATCAGCTCGGGTAGAGGAACTTTCTAAGTGCTCAATAGCTTGCTCTAATCTGGCACCAGCACTGGCACTAGTTGTGACAACAGCAGTATCGGTTGCCCTGGCCGTGTTGACTATATGCGGTAAAGACGATGCCGCCAGTGACAAAGATACAACAGCAGATACTACTGCCTTCCGCACAAATGGAGGAGTTGTCCCGATATTTTCTTTATCTACCATGACGATATTCCCCACACTCAATTTTGGAAGTAGGCGAATTTGTTTCGCTGATTGTGGGATGAGTTGAAATCCACCAACCCATAACATTCCGAGACTGAGTGATAACAATAGTAATGACATCATATCAATCAATCGCGCGATGCTGACCGCGGGATAAAAACTGATCAACCACAACTCACAAAGTGAATAAACAGTTTTTTCATAACAAGAACCACTGGTGATTGATTCGCTAACGTTTTTATTAGAATTATCAGCATCATACTATGATAGTGTACTAGTGAGTAAATAGTTTTTCCGAAAACCGAGTTTTGTTCAACAACTTGTTTGAATCAGTCCGGAACCTCCGGTTGGACCTTGGGGCATAAATTTGGTCAACCGCGCCGTGTCGATAGGCTACTGCCGGGTGCTCTTCGTTCTAACCTAGTCGAACAATTCAAAAGTAAGTCTAGAGTCTAAAATATTTTTGTTGCGTCTTTTAATTTTGTATTATTGAGGTTGCCCTGCACTACTGGATCAGAGGCAAAGAGGCTAAATTAGCTGCACCGGGAAAATGTACAGCAGCTTAGTAAGCAGAGGATCCATATTAATACATTACACGATATAAGAAAATCTATTGATATACCGGTACATCATAGCAGGCGCTGAAAATCGTACAAATAATTCTACCACTTAGCAAATTATCTTAATTATTGAGCGTAGCTGTATCTGGGCCAGCGACGGCCTTATTGGTACCTTAGTCAATCTTCCAGTGAACCCAAAGAGGTGGAATCTATCGTGAACGCCGACAAGTCCAGAGAGACTTCATCATCAACCTCTTGGTCAACTGTACTTCCTCCTCCTCTTCCTCCTCCTGTACTACTCCTTTCAGGTACAGCTACATGTCCTTGTTCAGCGCAGCCATGACCGCCTTCAGATTCTACACAGGAACGATGTCCATGGGTGCCAATATCCTGTGCGCGCGGGTTTTGGCCAGCCACTGCCGCTAAAACAACGTTATCTTTGTCTTCATCCCCTTTATTATCACCATTGTCGTCGTCATCGTCGTCGTCATCGTCGTCGTCATTGTCTTCTTCTTCTTCATCATCGTCATTGTCTTCATCGTCTTCTTCTTCTTCGTCTTCTTCGCTCTCCTCGTCATCATCATCGCAGTCATCATCATCATCATCGCCGTCATCATCATCATCATCATCATCATCATCATCGCCGTCGTCATCATCTTTTCCGCTATCCCCCTCCCCCTCCTCCTCTTCTTCTTTGTCAAAATTATCTTCGTCTTCTTCGACGTCGCTGTCGTAACTTTTAGTGCTGACTGAATAATCTCTGCTTCGTTGCGCCCCAACTGGTAGCCGCACTGCGGGTGCCGATGGAGTGACAATATCAACAGTGCTGTCAGCATCGCTGTCCTCTTCAATGTGACCAGAGTCACTATCTGCATCCCCTCCCCTTCCCCCTACTTCCCCTTCTCCCTTTCGCTGCATTTGCTGCACAATGCGTACAATCTTCATTCCACGTTGCACTGACTCCCTGCGCGAAACGTGTTTTAGCTGCCCGTCCCCAATGTTGCAAATAACCTCGCTGCTGCTGCTGCTTCCGCTACCGCCGCCGCCACCACTATCGAACAAAGGTAAATGGAGCTGACCCACATTACCAGCGAATACGTCAACTTCAACACTATCATCGCCAATACTACTTTTGTCACTCTTTTCCTCGCCGGAATTCCTCGCGCCAGCAGTGGTGGTAGCAGCAGCAGCGACGGCGGCGGTGGCGGCGGTCTTCTTAGTCACCTTGTCTTTGACTTCAATTCGTTCTTGTCCCTCGATCTGCGACACTTCAGACCAGAACCCTCCGTCCTGCTCGTCCTCGGGTAGGGGGTGGATCTCGGCTACGTCAGGCTCCAGCTCCTTCATCAGCTTCTGCATCCGTAGCTTCTCCTGTGCCTCGGCTGACTTGATGAAAAAGTGCACAATGACTCCAACGATCAGCAGTGGGCATACCACCAGCACTGGGAAGATTATAAACAGCTCGATGTGTAAGAGCACTACGTAACCCACGACGACCGTGCTCGAAATCTGCACTAGGATGTCTTGCACCGTAGGGGGTACGGTCAAAAAAGTGGTGATAACGAAGACCAGTAATATTGAGAAACTGCGAAATACCTCGGAGAACTTCTTGCTGTATTCCTTAGATACATTGGAGACGTGCTGATAGGAATGCTTGGGCCACGGTGTCTTGAACTGAGCAATGATCGCTGCTTCTTTGACATCAGGGGATAGCTCCGCAGCAAGCCGAGTTGAGAGAAACAGATATTCTGCTGCGTTAAAGTTCGCACGATCATCCTGATGAGCTCCACTGCTACTGTCGTGGTGTGATCTCACTCCCCGTATGTTACGATTGAACTCGCGGATATTCTGAACCAGCTTCTTTTTGATCTTGGCCACGTCCTTGAGGATCATGGATGGCAAGATAACGTGCATGAAAAGCACCATCAAGGAGCTCACCAGTAGGATCTCCACCACCAGCCACACTGCGAAGGAGGCAGCCCAGGCCCCCTGTCGCCGGGTCTGCTGTGTCAGTGCGAAGAGCAGAATGTACCCCAGCATACCCATGTTCAGCAGCAGGATGAACATCCACCCAGCCAGCTTCGCCGCGGGCTGTACACGGCGCACACTTGCGAAGTCACGCTTGCCCTTAGCCTCCAGGATCTTGCCGCTCACACCGGGGAGCAGATCGCACTGGAATAGATAGAGCAAACGTTTGCCCTTCTCCTTGTCACTGGACTGCAGCTCTTCCCACTGTTCTCGTTCGGTCTTCATGGCCTGCTGGATGCCCACCAGGTCTGCCAGCACCCGATGTGCCACGTCGGCAGTCTCGTAGTTCTTCAGGTTATTGGTGATGAAGCTGGAAAAGGTCAATCGTTTTCTTCCTCTTCCTCCTCCTCCTCCTCCTCCAGAAGCAGTCATGAAGTCGCCGTTTTCATCAAGGCCCCACAATGCTGTTGACGAACAAGATATTTATAAAATGATATAAGAATTGTGATAAAAAATGTTGATGGCTCTAAAAAAACTGCAATAATAAAATAATAAATATCATCATCACAACAACAACAACAACCACAACAACAACGATAACTCACCATCGAATTCTGGTAGCTCCTTTCTGCTCAGCTGTTTCCGGTACAAAGCGAGCGCAGTGGTTAGCTCTCGCATCTCTGCCTGAGCTGACATGAGCACCACTGCAGCGTTATGATTACGACTATTATTGCTTGACCCTCGCCCCCCTGTGCGCTCAGTAGTCATTGTCTTAGCAGATATCGAAGGCATTTGTAAGGAACCGAACACATTCAAAAAGCTGCCGCCTGATGATGATGATGACGAAACCGCCGCGCTATTGTGTGCGGTTTCGTTGCATCTGTGGTTTGGCCCAATAGCCTGGGCGAATTGCTGCGGCTGTTGTGATGTAGATCGTGCTGTGCTGGCAGCATGGGACGAAGGCCGCTTTTGTGTTGGAGCTGAAAGAATGTTCATGATGATCCAATCAGCAAGCAATGCCACCGGGGTGCTGATAACTGCGGAAAATATAGCGACGAAGAGGATCACCTTCCAATCATTATCCGGCTCAACAAAAGAACAAGATCCTTTGCCGCTACTTCCACCACTACTGCTCCAAGCGCATTTCGATTCCCCTGTAGCATAGGGAGACTCGTCTGCCAAGCAATCCGGACGTGTGTTGTACGTCTCGCATTGGCCGTCATCAGGGTTGGTCAGCGCATACGTCAGCGACTGGATGAAGAGCATAATCACCACGTTCGTGACAAGAGACGCCACCCGTAAGGAACGAGGGAAATGGGAGGAATAGTGGAAGTAGATGCCGATCCAGCGGTGTCGGTGCTTGATCTCCTCAGCTACGCGTGCCGTGAATGAGCGTGAGCCTAGAATACTAGGCAGCGCGTCCTCTGCAAGCTTCAGGTTGGGATCCTTGATCATTCTGCTGCCACCTCCACCTCCACCTGTGGCAGTAATGCGTTTCATTAGGGGTCTGGGGGCCATGGTGCTGCTGGTGTTGTTGGATCCACCAGCAATGTTCATGGCGGTAGCGAGCAGTGAAGTACTGGTAAAGCTGACACGCTTAGAGGAGAAGAATGAAGAAACTCTCCTGTTCTGCTGCTGCTGCGGGCTGTGGTCATCGGGGTTTTTAATCGGGTTGATACTCTTCTGGGTGCGCTGATCGGCGAAATGCGAAAGTACAATCGCCAATACTGCTGCCAAGATGAACATCCCCAATGTCACCAGCACCGTCCAGCTCCTGGCCACATCATCACCGCTGAGATCTTTCGAGCTTAGAACTGTCTCCACGAAGGAGGTTTGCACGGTCTCAAGCATAGCAACGTAGCTCACGGATATCTGCTCGTCGTCATCTTCTTCTCCTCCAGCAGAATCATCGCCATCGCCATCACCTCCGCCGGAGCTCTGCAACCACCGGTGTATGTGTTGTTGTGTGGGCCTGGCGTTAAGCCTGCGCTGCCTCTGTCGCTGCCTCTGCTGTCGCACGGCTTCAGAATCCAATGGACAGGAGCAGGTGATGCTTGTATTAGAAACAGATAGCACGCTGCACTGAGCAGGAGCAGGTTTCAGGCCAACGAGCGCGTTACACACAGGCACATTCGTCGATTTCGGGCATTGGGTGCGCAGGTCCGAGGCAGTGCCGTTGCAGCTTACGAGCATATAGGTGGAATCTGGGCAGCTGTAGTTGTGCACCGAAAAGTCATCATCTCCACATGACGTCTCATAAAAAGGCAGATCCTCATCATTAGATGAAACAGTGTTCAGCCGTGTCGAAAATTCAGTGGACAGTTGAAGCACGATGTCAACGTTGCATCCTGACGTCGTGGCGGGGCTGGTAGCACAAGACACTTGCGACAACTGCAGGGAGAGCGCGTTGGAATGGAATTGCCTGACTTGGTCATCATAATCACCACCTCCACCTCCACTAACGCTACCACTACCAGCGATGCTGGGGGGAAGTGCAAGAGCCTGTTCATTAAGCACCTGTGGGCGCATGGAGTACACGGCCACGCTGAGGGGCGTGATAGCATCAGAGGAGGTGGTGCGTGACTCCGGTAGGGTGAGAGAGTCGCCCTCTTCACCAGTGACAGTTTCCAGCGCGGACGATGGAAGAGGGATGTCCAAGCTCCCTCCCCCACTTTGTCCTTCTCCTCCCCCTCCCCCTGCTGATGCGGAAGTGGGTAACTTTTGCACATGCAGGCGAAATTCAGAGAGCACAACTTGCACTGCACTCTGGCCAGGGACCATGGTATCTGTGAGCAGGCTGCTGTACTGCTCTAAAACACTCTGTGCCTGCATTATTGTGTCTTCCGCCAATCTGCGGTGAGAATCTTCTCCGGTCTGAAAATGCTCACTTTCTTTCTCAGTGGAAAGAATCGCAGTTTCTAGACGTCTTTGCCTGCGTTTTCGGCGACTGGCGGTCATCGTGGAGGAGCTGACCGCAGCATCAACAGCAAGCAGCAGGTCCAGCACTGCAGACCCCTCCACAGCCTCGACAGCTGCGTGCTCAACAACAGTAGCAGCAGCCTCCAACAGAGCAATGGCGCCCTCCTCGGAGAGCTCGTTGGCAACCTGTGCCACCTCAATCAAACTGCTTATCCACCCTATGATTGTATCGCGGTCTACATTCTCCAGCTCCATCAACGCCTGGACAGTTTGGATGACTTGCAGACGTGACAGTTGTTTCAGTTCCAGCTCTTCCACTGTGATGCTACAGGTGGCGCTGCCCCAGTACGCATCATCGCAGTCGCACACCGCTTTGCACCTGCTGCTTCCCGCCAGACAGGCTGACACCGGTGTGCCAAACTTAGTGTCGACGAAAGAACAGTTACCGTGCCCGGAGCAGTTTCCTGCGCACTGCTTTTGTGGGGTGACACACGTGCCCGCGTCGCAGATATCGAATCCGCCACACTGCTCTGACGTGATGCATATGGTAGATGCTGTTCCTGTCGGTGTTGCTAGTGCTGTAGAAGAATGTCTCAGGCTCGGCCTGCTATTGCTGCGGTTGCTGAGGCTGACGCGGCGCCGTGCTTCAGTATTGTCAGAGCCTGTTACAAGACTATCAATGGATACACATGCTTCGTTACTGTCACCCTCCTCCCCGACATAACCCACTGAGAGGCATCCGCCACATGTGTGCGCAGTGCGGAAGCATTCGGCTCGATTCAGGGTGGAACAATTCGGAGCGAAGGAGCAATCGGCAGTATTAAGCAGCGCTGAGCTGAAAGCACTGGCTTGTTTTATTCCATCTGCGCTCGCTACTCCTTCGACTAGGATGCTATCGACGAGCCGCCTAGTCTCTGTGTAGTTACGTGCGTGACCAGCTCTCACCTCAACACTGTCCTCTCTTCTGGTGGCAGCGTTGTACGCATCAAATATCTCAGCCGTGCAGATAACCATTGACCCCCTTCCTCCGATTACAGCAGCAGCAGCAGTGGACGGGCCGGGCAGTTGTGAGGATCCAAAGGCCGACTCCGAACGCGAGCTCAGCACCACTGCTACCCCTGACTCGGCTGTGTAGCCGAACTGGTAGAGTAAGGGCAGATCCACATCACTCCACTCTGAAGCCACGAAGCGGAAGACATCAGAGAACTCCTTGCCAGAGGAAGGAGTGACGTAAAACCTTCCTGGCAGCGGGGGAGAATTGACCATCACGGCTACCATGGCAGTAGCTATCTGCAGCGAGTTTGGGGCGGTTGGCATCTCAGCTGTGAGATAGAAGGTTAACACCAGTCCGACGGGCAAACTGCTAGGACTAACAGCAAGATACACGCTATTTAACGTGCTCGAGTCTGATGCGGTGAAATCCACACTTAGCGGGGAGAGAACGACCGCCTCTAGATCGACACTGCTGCTAGACTCGTCGTCAATCGACCAGGCTACGCTGCCGTTATATCCGGGCGGGAAACTAACAGTGCCCGTTAGCTGCAGAGCTCGGTTGGAGTTCATAACCCCAGCGGCATTCAGATTCGACACGATACTCACCACGGGTGCTAGAGCCGGGAGAATAGAAACTGTGACGGTGGCTTCGTCGGCGCGAGCAAGAGTATCGTCAAGCAGGGATAGGCTCACCTGAGCTGTAACCCCCTGCGCAGAGGGTAGCGCGGTTACCATGTAGATCTCCTCTGTGGAAGCAGTAGAGGTGAGATTAAACGCTTCACTACAGTCGCTGCGGAAAACGGGCGACACCTGCACACACGTCCAGGTATACCGCAAGCCTGCAGCTGCACCGGTGACTGTGGACTGATCCTCGTCGTAGCTTGCCGAGGCATCCACCGCTAGTGCTTCCCCCACTCGCACCGTGCGAGACGTGCCGTCAGCCACCACGGCCACGATTGCACCAGCTTCCACCACGACTTGCACCGTGGCGCTTGTCGACCGCAGGCTGGATTGGATGGCAACAGTCAGCGTAAACTCATACACAGCACCGACTCGAAGGGTATACGGTTCGATGCGCAGTTTAGAAGGGTCCCGTGACGTGCTGACAATGCTAAGATCGAGCGCGCCATTGCGCTTGGCCGTCCAGGCGTAAGACAGTCCAGACCGAGTCCGACGGCCATCACAGTCAACTACGTAGGCGTCAGACGACACCGAGAGCACAGCACCGCGACGTGCAGTCCGCAGCGACTTTCCAGGCAGCGTTAGGGACGGCACGACGGTAGACAGTACAGTTACCCTACGGTTGGCACGGCTGCACTGCCCAAGAAAGTTGCACAGCTCCATAGCGAAATTGTAGCTAAATCCACTTTGCAGCAATTCGGCAGGGATGGGAGTCGGTGGTGTTGCTTGGTAAGTGTCGTCCAGGAATCTGTGTAGATCAGAGACATTTCGCGTGGCTGTAGTTTCTACTGTCAATGTCACCGAACTCCAAACCCGACCTCCACTACCTGTGGAACCGGAGATATCTAGAGTTAACTCATCACATGCGCCGATAGAGGCCGGGGCTGCAATGGCTACTCTGGGCATGACTGGGCTATCCGGACCTGCAATAGTCAGGTTGCCAAGAGCAGCGCTATCCCAGAAGCTCGTATCACATCCCCCGCCCTCACTACTGCTAGTACTACTGTCGTCAACCTCACAGAGTGCCTTGATCACAGCACTGCTCGAGAGGGTCAGGGCATTTCCCAATGTGGCACAACCGGCGCGTTTATTTAGGAATGCACGAACGCTTGAGCTCGACTGCCAGCGACAGATGGAGGATTCCGCGCAATCAAACTCGAAGAGTTTTGAACAAGAAAACTCACTGCTGGCAATGCCATTCCGATCTGTTTTGGAGTCGAAAATAATCGTCACGTAGGACCCGTCACTGGCGAAGGCCGCTGACGTGAGAACCGGAGCGGGAAGCGGTTGAGTGTCTTTCAGCACCTGCAGCAACAGAGAGTCAACGCCACCTTCAATACTACTAGTTGTCGACGGAAAAACCGCTTGGAACTTGGCAGCAGTATCACCGTCAAACGTCACATTTATAGCGTACGTTCCAGCGGCGAGGCCAGTGAGGGAGGCTGATAGTTGCACCTGACCTCCAGATTCCAACCCGCTTACCGTGAAGGATTCGGGAAAGAATGGACTGCTTGTTAGTGCCACAGGCTGTAAAACTGTCGTTGAGTCGCTACTGTTGTTACTGTCTGAGCCGAGGACTCGCGTGGCAGTAACAGTTACGCGTAGATCCTTGCGAGGTCTAGACGAGAGAGTGATGGTCAAGAAGTTCGCGATGACATCATTCTCTTTTAAAAACAACGAAGAAGGAGACACCGTGACAGCGATGCAGCAGGTGGTCTCTACTGCAACCGTGTGGGTCAGCGCCTCTGCAAGGGACATCTGCTCACCCGCAGGCGACACTGATACACAGTACAGCTGGTACTGGGTTGCGGCAAACAATCCGTTGATGGTTATCATTGAGGTGTTATAACTGTCTGTCAAGGATACCCACCCCTGGAGAATAACCTCACTCGCGCTTGCGGGCTCTGCCACGGCTAAGGTGCCAGCAGAACTGCTACCACTGAACCCACCAATAATAAGGTTTTCGAAGGCAGCGCAGTATACCGAACCAGGAGAGGCCAACTCCACTGCTACTGACACGGTGGTTTTTCCGGCAGATGGTACAATTCTGAGTATTTCAGGAGCACCTTGGGCATCTTTCCATGCCAGGGAAAGCACCCGAACCGCAGACCGTACATTAGCATATCCGACATCAATGATGTTGTGATCTCCGTCAGTGCAGATTGGAACTACGCATGGCGATAATATGAATGGGTTCGTTGTTTCTAATCGTGCCACGCTTTTGGAGGAGCGGCTTGCACGAGAGTAAGCGGAAGAAGCCACTGTGGCGCGGGTTTGGTCGGTGGGGAAGCTCTCTGTGGTACAATGAGCGCTGGGAGAGCACGGATTGGTGCAGTCCACACACATAGCTGGCACATGCTGGGTCTCACCACACACACTCACTGACCAGGCATGCTCCTCACATTCAACACTAATGTTAGTGAATTCCGCAGAGTTTGTACTCGTGGAGAAGAGAAGCGCGTTGAATAATTTCTCAACTTCCGTTTCGCTGGAACAGGAAACCACAAGAGCCTCAGCAGCGATGTCAGTTGACTCTTGTGCGATTAACGTCAGTGAGTGTGGGGTGTAGAGCAAACTGGAAGTACTTAGTACTCCCAAGAGAAGCGAACGCCAGTCAGTGCAGCCACCTCTCAATTGCACATCCCCGTCCCTTTCCGACGATGCTACAGACATTTCGTAATAGGTGGATCTATCTGAGACTGAAATAGAATCATCACTTTCACCGACTGTTGCTACGTTTTGCTCTAGGATGGCATTCCAAATAGTCAGAGAAGACAACGACGGAGCAAAAGTGGCAATAAAGGTTGGATCGTACGAGTGGCCCGAAGCAAGACTTGGTAAGAGTGTGGGAGGTCGACTAGGCTCAACTGCAGTTGGGGTCTCAGAAGGAACTGCCATCGGGAGAAAAGTAGGTACGTTGGAGGGTACTGCCGTGGGTACTGCCGTGGGTACTGCCGTGGGTACTGCCGTTGGTACAGCCGTGGGTACAGCCGTGGGTACTGCCGTGGGTACTGCCGTGGGTACTGCCGTGGGTACTGCCGTGGGTACTGCCGTTGGTACTGCAGTGGGAACAGCCGTGGGTACTGCCGTGGGTACTGCCGTGGGTACTGCCGTGGGTACTGCCGTGGGTACTGCCGTGGGTACTGCCGTGGGTACAGCCGTGGGTACAGCCGTGGGTACTGCCGTGGGTACTGCCGTGGGTACTGCCGTGGGTACTGCCGTGGGTACTGCCGTGGGTACTGCCGTGGGTACTGCCGTGGGTACTGCCGTGGGTACTGCCGTGGGTACAGCCGTGGGTACAGCCGTGGGAATGCCGTGGGTACTGCCGTGGGTACTGCCGTGGGTACTGCCGTGGGTAGAGCCGTGGGTACAGCAGTGGGTACTGTAGTGGGTACAGCCGTGGGTACTGCTGTGGGTACTGCCGTGGGTACTGCCGTGGGTACTGCCGTGGGTACTGCCGTGGGTACTGCCGTGGGTACAGCAGTGGGTACTGTAGTGGGTATAGCCGTGGGTACAGCCGTGGGTACTGCCGTGGGTACAGCCGTGGGCAGCGCTGTGGGTACTGCCGTGGGTACTGCCGTGGGTACAGCAGTGGGTACTGTAGTGGGTATAGCCGTGGGTACAGCCGTGGGTACTGCCGTGGGTACAGCCGTGGGCAGCGCTGTGGGTACTGCCGTGGGTACTGCCGTGGGTACTGCTGTGGGTACTGCTGTGGGTACTGCCGTGGGTACTGCCGTGGGTACAGCCGTGGGTACTGCCGTGGGTACTGCCGTGGGTACAGCCGTGGGTACTGCCGTGGGTACTGCCGTGGGTACTGCCGTGGGTACTGCCGTAGGTACAGCCGTGGGTACAGCCGTGGGTATAGCCGTGGGTACAGCCGTGGGCAAAGCCGTGGGTAGAGCAGTGGGTACTGTAGTGGGTACTGCAGTGGGTACTGCCGTGGGTACTGCCGTGGGTACTGCTGTGGGTACTGCTGTGGGTATAGCCGTGGGTAGAGCCGTGGGTACTGCTGTGGGTACTGCTGTGGGTACTGCCGTGGGTACTGCCGTGGGTACAGCCGTGGGTACAGCCGTGGGTACAGCCGTGGGTACTGCCGTTGGTACTGTCGTGGGTACTGCCGTGGGTACAGCCGTGGGTACTGCCGTAGGACTAGCCGTGGGTACTGCCGTGGGTACTGCCGTGGGTATAGCCGTGGGTACTGCCGTGGGTACTGCCGTGGGTACTGCCGTGGGTACTGCCGTGGGTACAGCCGTGGGTATTACCGTGGGTACTGCAGTGGGTACAGCCGTGGGTACTATCGTGGGTACAGCCGTGGGTATCGCCGTGGGTACTGCCGTGGGTACTGCTGTGGGTACTGCCGTGGGTACAGCCGTGGGTACTGCCGTGGGTACTGCCGTGGGTACTGCCGTGGGTACAGCCGTGGGTACTGCCGTGGGCAGCGCTGTGGGTACAGCCGTGGGTACAGCGTGGGTACAGCCGTGGGTACTGCCGTGGGTACTGCCGTGGGTACTGCCGTGGGTACTGCCGTGGGTACAGCCGAGGGTACTGCCGTGGATACAGCCGAGGGTACTGCCGTGGGTACTGCCGTGGGTACTGCTGTGGGAACAGCCGTGGGTACTGCAGTGGGTACTGCCGTGGGTACTGCCGTGGGTACAGCCGTGGGGAATGCCGTGGGTACTGCCGTGGGTACAGCCGTGGGTACAGCCGTGGGTACTGCCGTGGGTATTGCTGTGGGTACTGCTGTGGGTACTGCTGTGGGTACTGCCGTGGGTACTGCCGTAGGTACAGCCGTGGGAAATGCCGTGGGTACTGCCGTGGGTACAGCCGTGGGTACTGCTGTGGGTGCAGCCGTGGTACAGCCGTGGGTACTGCCGTGGGTACTGCCGTGGGTACTGCCGTGGGTACAGCCGTGGGCAAGCCGTGGGTAGAGCTGTGGGTACAGCCGTGGGTACTGCCGTGGGTACAGTCGTGGGTACTGCCGTGGGTACTGCCGTGGGTACAGCCGTGGGTACTATCGTGGGTACAGCCGTGGGTATTGCCGTGGGTATTGCCGTGGGTACAGCCGTGGGTACTGACGTGGGTAATCGTGTTGGTAACTGAGAAGGAAAGAATGTTGGCTTCCGTGTAGGTTTGGTTGAGGGAGAAAACGAAGGTGGTTTCGTTGGATTAATTGTTGGCACTGTCGTAGGCGCTGCGGTTGGCCCTGCTGTGGGTACTTGTGTGGGCAGTGCGGGTAAATAACTACACGCACAATCATAAGTGCTTAAACTGCACTCTTCTTCTTCCCAGTGTGGCCAAAATGATGCACTGATAGCGGCGCAGTTAATGTTTAGTGAGCCCTCTCCCCGAGAGTAAAAATTCTCGAAGAAAGAGCTGCAGCCTGATGACCACTCCCACGATCCTTCCATGATTCGATCATTTAGTCCGATCCACATACCAAATCCGGTCCTCATGATATTGTTAACCAACCAGCTATTAGTATCAGGATCAGGAATACACAGAGGTGAAGCACCATTAGAAGTACAGTGAGTTTCACATGACTCAAATGACCCTTGTGGACCAAAATTTTGGTAGCAATTGGAATCATACCAAGTCCAGCTGTTACCGCAGGTGATAGTGGGGCTGTATGATGACGCAGACGTGGGTACTGCCGTGGGTACAGCCGTGGGTACAGCCGTGGGTACAGCCGTGGGTACAGCCGTGGGTACAGCCGTGGGTACAGCCGTGGGTACAGCCGTAGGTACAGCCGTGGGTACAGCCGTGGGCACAGCGGTAGGAATTGAGGTCGGTACTAACGTTGGGATAGCTGTTGGCGACGGAGTTGGGTGGTACTGCACATACCAAGCAATTTTTCCATCATCGCTTGATGCAGACAAGACATCTACGCTTGCATCTCTATCCAGGTCGATGGCAAACACAGAACGAGCACCTTGTGCTGAAGTGGTGAGAGTGATTGCAGTGAACAACTGATTACCATCATTCTCATACCAGACAATCTTGTCATCGAGGAAAGATGCAGAAAGCACGTCAACGTCTCCATCAGAGTCAAGGTCAACTGCATAGACACAGTGTGCACCATCCGCCGCGGTCGTAATGATGTGAGTGGTGAATGACTGTGCACCATTGTTTTCATACCAAGCGATCTTGTCGTCAGTGTTTGAAGCTGACAGTACGTCAATGTCACCATCCGAGTCCAAATCAATGGCAAATACAGAGTACGCAGCATTTGCCGCAGTTGTGATGGTGTGAGAGATAAACATCTCTGTGCCGTCATTCTCATACCACGCAATCTTATTGTCATTCACTGACGCAGATAGGACATCAATATCTCCATCCGAATCCACGTCGATTGCATATACAGAGTACGCACCATCCGCAGTAGTAGAAATGAAATGAGTTGTAAATGCTTGCACACCATTATTTTCGTACCAAACGATCTGATCACTATCGGCACACGCAGCAAGTACGTCAATGTCGCCATCTGAGTCGACGTCAATGGCGAATGCCGACTGAACTCCATGGGCGAGACTTGTTATGATGTGTGTTGTGAAAGCTTGATTTCCATCATTTTCATACCAACTGACATGGTCGCTCAAACCTGCACCGGAAATAATGTCAATATCTCCATCTGAATCTAAGTCTATGGCATAGACAGATACCGCGCCGTGTAACGCCGTCGTGAGAATATGAGTGGTGAAGCTCTCTGAACCGTCATTTTCATACCAAGCAATCTTCTGATCGGTCCTCGATGCTGACAGCACGTCGATATCGCCATCTGAGTCAAGATCAATCGCGTAAACTGTGTACGCACCAGCGGCCGCATTGCTGATGCTATGGGCTGAGAACAAAGATGCGGAAGAACGTGGCAGGAGATTTTCGTACCAATCAATGCGATTATTGTCGATTGAAGCGGATAACACGTCAATGTCGCCATCACGGTCTACATCGATTGCAAAGACCGAGGCTGCGCCGGCAATAGACTGGATGGCGTGGTCGGTAAAAGTCTGCATCCCATCATTCTCATACCAAGTTATCGTGTCGCCAGGGCTTTCGGCAGATAATATGTCGATGTCTCCATCCGAGTCAAGATCAGTAGCATAGACAGAGAGCGCACCAGTTGCGGCAGATGTGATCAGGTGCTTAACAAACGACTGCGAGCCATTATTCTCATACCAGGCAATCGTGTGGTCGAGAGATGACGCAGACAGCACATCAAGGTCACCATCCGAGTCAACATCGATCGCATACACAGAGCATGCACCACTTACACCTGAAGCGATAATATGCGTAGTGAATGAATATGTGCCGTCGTTTTCATACCAGGCAATAGTATCAGCAACATATGAGGCTGACAGCACGTCAATGTCTCCATCAGAGTCTAAATCAATTGCGAACACAGCGATTGAACCATTCGTCGTTGCAATGACATGTGTAGTGAAGGACTGTGAACCATCATTCTCGTACCAGGCAATCGTTTGGTCGTTAAAAGAAGCAGATAGGACGTCGATATCACCATCAGAGTCCACATCGACTGCATACACAGCCTGAGCACCATCTGCTGTTGTAGTGATAACATGCTCATAAAAGGACTCTGAGCCATTATTCTCATACCAGGCAATCTTATCGTCAGAATCGGAAGCTGATAAAACATCAATATCTCCATCCATGTCCAAATCAATTGCAAACACAGAGCGGGCACTATTTGCAGTTGTAGAAATGGTGTGTGCTACAAACCCCTGAGTGCCATTATTTTGATACCAAGATATCGTGTTGCCAAATCTCGATGCGGAAAGCACGTCTATATCTCCGTCGGAGTCTAGGTCGATTGCGTACACACATCGCGCACCGACAGCCGTCGTGGTAATCGAGTGAGCCTTAAATGGCAGTTTGGGTGCCACAGTCGGCACCGCAGATGGTACAGTAGTAGAAATGGTCGTTGGTGAGAGTGTAGGAACCTCAGTTGGCGTGGGGGCAATGGTTGGGAATTGAGAAGGCAGAAAAGTCGGTGACGAGGTCGGAGGGGGAGTAGGTACCGACGAGGGAACACCAGCCTGGGTCACTACTTGGATGTAGTTCGTATCACCGGTGGGGATGTAGAGCTGCCCGGTGATGCTGTGGACGTGAAGCGAGACGACACCGCTGTTAATGTAAGAGGGCTGCTCATTAGTACCGGCGTAGCTCTCGACGGTGCCTCCTGAGACTGCTCGTCTGACACGGAACACACGACCTTGCCAGCTAGACGAGATGTAGATGTTTCCATTTGAGTCGCCAGTTACTGCAACCAAGCCGGAGGGAAAGAGAGCACTGGTCGCCGGCAACGGTGAATCAGAATAGGGGCTTGTGCCACCTCCAGCGAAGGTAGTGACGTTCCCAATAGAAGATACCCTGCGGATAACGCTGTTCCCCCAGTCTGCTAGGAAGACACTGTTGTCCGTTGCGTCAAACCATATATCATAAATACGTCCCAATTCAGTTGCTGTAGCCCACTGACTGCCCATGCTATTCCCAGCCACATTCATACTACAAGTGCCTATCCCTGCAAATAGTTCGATGTTGAAGCTCAGGAGAGACACTCGACGCACTACGCAGTCCATCTCGTTCGAGATATAGAGGGATTGGCCCATCGTATCGAGACCCAAACCCGTGGGGAAAGGCAGTCCTGCAAATGCTGCGGGGCCGCCATCTCCACTCAGCACATCACCGCCATTGCCCGCAATGGTGGTGATTATCTTCGTCTGCCCATCCACGCGGCGTACGCGGTGGTTACCGTAGTCTGTGAAGAATATTGTACCCAGCACGTCGCCCACCAGTCGGGCCGGAGAAGACAACTGAACTGCTGAGTTGGTCGCCATGAGATCGTCTCCGTTAAATCCAATAGTCCCTGAACCAGCGAATGTCCCTAGAGTGCCATCAAGATTTATCGTGCGAATGAGATGTGCATCTGTCTCTGTGAAGTAGACTAGGCCCGTGGAGTCGATCCACACTCCAGATGGGTTCAATATTGGAGATGAGCTTGCAACCGCACCGTCACTGCTGCTGGTACCACTACCTGTACCGGCGGCAATGCTAACCATAATGGCGCTGAGTTTCCCAATTATGTTATCAGTTATATCAGTGTAGAACAATGCGCCGTCAGAGGGATCAAAGTGGATGCCCCGGACAAAACCGATTGCAGAGCCAGTCCCAGTCTCACTCCCGTAAAGAGTCTCAATTGTACCGTCGCTTGCACAGAGTTTGCGAATGCGGTTACCACTCCCAGCAGCAATGTAGATATTGCCATTTGTATCGCCAGTTACACCGAAGATTTGCTGGAAACTCGCACTGATCGCCGGCCCGCCGTCGCCACTATAGAAACTGGTTCCACTCCCAGCAACAAGGCTTATACGGTCACCAGCGGCCGTAACCTCTATTTTCAGAAGTCGAAATGAGCCGGACTCTGCCACGTAAAGATTACCGGCAACTGGGTCCAGCCATATGTAGGTTGGGGTGTTGAGGGTGGTAAAAGTAGGGGATGTCGGTGTGGAAATGAGTGCGCTCTCACATGTTGACTGTGCTTGGCTGTTGCCTGCAAAGGTATAAATGATCCCGGAAATCAAGTCAATGCGGCGTATGCTGCAGTAGCTACTTGTTGCCACGTAGAGACTGAGCGCATCGGTGGATAGAGCGAGTCCAATTGGCCTTCCTATCGCCGCTGCGATCGCCGGTCCTCCATCCCCGCTGAACCCTTCTGTGCCACTTCCGACAACAGTTGATATAATGTGAGTATAACCATTCACCATTCTCACTCTGTGATTGCTTGAATCTGATATATAGACATTGCCTGACGAATCTCCGATTACACACGCAGGATCAGCAAGTCGCACCAGGGACGAGTTAGCGATTGATCCATCCCCTTGAAAGCCGTTTAACCCGCCGCAACATCCCGCAAAAGAATTTATAATTCCACCAGCGTTGATTTTTCGCACCGCGTGATTTGAAAAATCCGCGATGTAAATCCCATGCATGCTGTCAACCCACACACTGCGAGGGTTATTTAATTCGGCGTTCGAGGCAACACCACCATCGCCGCTGTATCCGCCTATACCGAGCTGGCCAGCAACTATAGTTGATTGTACGTGGGCTGAACTTGCTGAGAAGCATTCTGCTCCTGTCGTTCTAAATTGCAAAGCTAGGGCCAAAACGTAAATGAGCATGCTAATGAGCAACTTGAAGGAAGTTCCTCCTGGTATATTCAATTTATTATGTTGAGTGTGACTCATCGCATGGAAACGCTTTCTTATGGAGAGTGGCGAGTCACGAGCTTTTGGTGAAATCACCTTTATATCTTCGACAAGAGAAGATGAATGGTTGACCTAGATGACAAGACGATAAAAGTACTGCAAGTTAGTTTTTAAAATGCCACAGGACTTATTCATCAGTATCATTGATGAGCTTCATCGCGACGCTTTTCAAAAACATGTCACATATAGAGTAAATTATCAACCTGCATACTTTAAATTTACTTACACTTTTCAGCTTACTCGTACACATTTTCACCGGTGTATTCTTATTGGTATAAAATTCCATGAATTCAATGATACCTGGGACAGGTGTGTATTTATTTGGCAAAGGAACTCCAGAACTCCAGTGTAAGGGCTTTCTTTCAATTTGAAACCACAAGCCCAACGCCACTTTTCTGGTTGGTGTTGATCCGCTGGTTGGGCGGATTCCAGGGATTCCAGGATTGAATTCACAAAATCGTTGTTGTTGTAATTACTAAGATGGTATATGGTTCAAAGAAATTAATATTATTGAATTATATATGGAATTCAGTCCAGAATCTAAACTTTGCCCGGCAAAGTTAAATTGATGATAAAAGTTTTTCCAGAATTAGATCCCTGGGATCCTCATATATTTCATGAAAGCCGTTTGTTATCTGCACGCAAACAAACGACTTTTATTTCGGGGAACTTTTAGTTAAATCATCAACAGGAAAAGAACTCAATTCGATTTATCTGCTGAGTAACCATTTTCCACTTGTACGGTTTGATAAAAGATGTCATCCTTCAACGGTTCGGCATCTGCATCACCCAGTCACGAAGTCCCTGCGAGTGCTGGTGATAATGATGTCAGCAATGATGTCAGTAATGATGCCGGCAATTTAACCGAGAGCAAATTTAATACCGACGGCAAAACCGGATCAAGTGGTGTATCTGAATGTCGCGATGAAATAATTTTGCTTGATCTGGAGTCCCCTGGTGGAAATAGTTCGATACCCTCGGCCATATTCAACTATATCAACTCTATCGTTGGGGCTGGAATCATAGGTATGATTTAGTGTTTATATACAATTTTAACACCATAGCTGCATGACCACAGGTTTAGATTCAGTAACACATACATTATACAATTGGTTCTGTTCGAATTGTATCGAAATAGGTATTCCCTACGCTATACAGCAGTGCGGATTAGTACTGGGTATATTCTTCATGTTTCTGGTAGCATACCTTGTGGATCGATCGGTGGTCATGCTCATCGATTGTGGCATTAAAACCCAGAAATATGACTTGGAAGTAATTTCTCAGCATACCATGGGGATTCGTGGATATTTTGCTGCGCTGATATTCATGTTTCTCAACGCATACGGCGCACAGATTGCCTATCTTGTTATTATCGCTGACACCGTGCCACTTGCAGCGCAGAACCTATTTCCAGGCAGCTTTCTCGACGAACGTCACGCAGCCTTACTGTTTTTTGCAACGGTAGTTGTGCTACCGATCAGTCTCCTGCGCGATTTAAGCTCTTTATCGTGGACGTCGTTGCTGTCGGTTCTATCAGTCATTGTGCTCATCATGATCGTGGGGATCTGGGCCCCTGAGGCATCGCAACTTCAAAACCGTCATTTTGAGAGTTCCGATGCAGGAGAGGTGAATACCAACCTATTCGCTGGAGTCGGCACGATGTCTTTCGCGTTTGTTTGCCAGCACAACAGCTTCTTGATTTATCGATCGCTCAAACAACCCAGCCAACCCAGCAGTGAGAGCTGGCGGACAGTGGCCCATTCCTCGGTGAGCTTTTCCTTTGTAGTTTCCCTCGCATTTGGCTTGATTGGGTTTTTCAGCTTCTTCCCCTATGTTGAGGGAGATCTTTTGAATAATTTCCCTGTGTCCTATACCTCTGTAGCAGTTGCTCGTATACTGCTGGCCATCACAATGTTGTTCACATACCCAATGGAGCTATACGTGAGCAGGCATTGTCTAGCTCAGTTGATGAGTAAATGGAAAGAACATCGTTTGCTACAGGCCCATCAGCATCAGGTGCAAGAGCACCGTGGCCATAATCACCACAGTCAAAATGTGGGCGATGAGGGCCCATCTATTGCGATGGTGGATAGATTTGGACCATCGAAACAAATGTCATCAATTCTCCCCCACCACCATCGAGTGTGCAGTAGTAGCGACGAGGACGTTGGTGGTAGTGGTGGTGGTAGTGGTTATGGTCATCTGGAGGGAGACCACAGGAATAAAAATACTAATGGAATAGAGTTCGCCACAGTAAACCCAATGGTTCCAAACCCAACAAGGTACCATAATCCCCTTGAGCGGCAGGAAGAGCACACAGCAAGTAGCTCTACCGGAAGCCGCGTACCTCCATCTGTATCTACATCTGCTGCTGCGGCCGATCAGTTGAGCGGTGCAACGGGCGAGACTATCATCTCTGCTTATTGGGACCATAATAGTAATAACGATGATGATGCCGTTAACGTGCAGTACAAGCTCGCAAGAGATGGATCTCCGATGGAGCATAAACTGCACCTGTGTAGTCGCTCTGGTGCAAGCGATGTGGCCCCTGTCGCATTTGTGACCACTGAGGGCACGCACACCACCAACACCAACACCAACACCTTGGATAATATCGCAACCACCGATGGGAACGGGGCTCCAGTCACTTCTTTCTTAACACATGTGTTACTGACGCTTGCACTGTGGAGCACCACGGTGGGCGTTGCTTTCGTCGCAGAGCAGCTCGGAGTTGTCACCGGACTAGCAGGTTTGTTACTTGAGGGGCCGAATGTGCAAACCATTGTTTTTGATGCACTTGGTGTATCCCTATAATGTGCATTGTTTCTCTTTGTCGCCATCAACAGTATTTGCTTGGGATTGCAATTGCAATTTAAGGAAAACTACGTGACATGTTATGCAAACGTCATATATTGGCGCTATCATAGTTTCCTTTCATTCTCTTCTCTATTCCAAAAAGGTTATATCATACATAATCCTCTGCAGTTTTTGCTATCTTCGCTTGTAACTGTGTACACACCTGCGTCATGTATTGGTTCCTTGCACACAGGCGCACTGGCGTCATCTGTTCTTGGGTACGTCTTACCGCCCGCTATATATATTAAAACCCACGAGTCTCGGCTGATAACAGCATGCAAACAAGCCAGGTTTTTCGGTTATAAACCCGACGATCCATCTGCTGCTGGCACTGGCGCTGCCCTTGCAGTCAGTACTGCTATCTCGGCCGAAGAAGGGATGTCAATTGAGCATATTGGAGGTCCCGGCGCACGCATCCCCGGGACATCCGTATCATCCACATTGTCCACTGGAACAACTGCTGTAGCTGGAGCAACTACCTACAGTAGTAGCAGCACCACCATTAACAGCAACTGCAATAGTGATAGAGACAATGCTACAACCATGTTCTCTGTTTCATACTTGAATGATTTCGTACGGCGATGCACCCTGCTGTATGACTTTTATTTGCCATTCGCTATGCTGGCGTTCGGCTTTGTGTCGGTCATAATCGGAGTGGCTACAGTTCTTGCTCAGGCAAGCTAAGGGCCTGTGCACTGCTGAACGGAGATCACTCGACATTTAATATTTGTTGTCGTTCGATATTGTGTTCGATATAAAACGTTTTGTGATTATTGCAGTGACTACCGTATCTGAGATAAACTGAAGAGTTAGTTTCCCTGTTGATGACAGTTAAAGCCACTTCCCTATTTCAATTGAAATCCTATGTAAATTTATCAGTGCAATGGATATTTGAAATATACCGGTAGCGTAGAACCTGCTGTGGGAACGAAGTTGAACATATACGATCCACATCTCCGTTCGCGAGATCCTGGCATGGGCCAAATTCATCAATCAATCCGACCCGAGAAGACGGCTTGGGCATGGAACCTGCTGTGGGAACGAAGTTGAACATGCCAAATATTTATTGGGTAAATTAGCAGCCTCAATTTTAAGTCGTACAGATGGGTTTGGACCGAGTATTAAAATCTCTTCACGTGAGTCAATGCCTTGCCACCAATCTTCCTGTACCAGTTCGTCACGTCTTTTGATATATTTGGTATTGATACACCTTCTGCGTCGGCTTTTCCAAAGTTTGCCAAGTTCTCTCGTGTGATGCACGGGCTACCTAAATAGCGTAGCTAGCTGGGGTCAGCTTGCACTATCTACACTAGCTAGCTTTGCGATGTATTTATGTTAAGAGTTGGGCCCTTAGTGGGCAACTGTCTTTTACCGTAATACAGTGACTGATGCGTTGGCCCCGTCAAGGGGGGACTTTGAGCATTTTGGCCGTTATGGCACCGAGTGAGTCGGGAAAGTCCCATGAGTAACTTACTATGTTGTAGTCCCTCTGTTGCAGTAGGAACACATTCACTCCTGAACAGACTCGGAACACACTATTTAGCACTCTTGCTCTCCTTTTGCATGACTTTTCTAGCTATTGCTGTGTTGTAGGCCTAAGTCAGGAAGGATTAATGCAATTACGTGATTAAGAAACCTTTGGGATGTTGGTTGGGTTGTTGGTTGAGTTGTTTGATCCGCGATAGATTAAGCAAAATTACTCACAATAGTCCTTAGGGGTTCTCGGATATTTCAACAATCGCATTAATCCTTCCTAACTTATGCCTGCAACACAGCAACAGCTAGAAATGTAATGCAAACGGAGAGCAAAAGTGCTAAATAGTGTGTTCCGAGTCTGGCCAGGAGTTCGCTTGTCCCAGCCTCGTTGTCCAAGCACTTTTCAGCAGCGCTGAGTATGCTTGATGCGCGTCACCTGAGTCAAGCTTGCCTTTGATCTTCTGGCGCGCTTTCGGACCGCTAGAACCTTGATCTTTGGCAACCTTGGAGCACAGCTATTGCTACCTGTGCTCTATCTTTCTCTTTGTGGCGTTGATCCTGGAACTTCATGTTGACTGTATCAGTGATTGATAGCCGCGTCTGCACCGACTCGCTCAAGTGAACCCTCAGTCTCCCGAGTTGGAGCACCACTGTATCAGTGATTGATAGCCGCGTCTGCACCGACTCGCTCAAGTGAACCCTCAGTCTCTCGAGTTGGAGCACCACTGCATCAGTGATTGATAGCCGCGTCTGCACCGACTCGCTCAGGAGAACCCTCAGTCTCCCGAGTTGGAGTACCACTGTTTCAGCATGGGGCCTACGTTTGCAGTGTCAACCCGGAGGTATTAAAACCGAAGAATACAAGATGCCCCGAGACAGGGCTTCCCTACGCTCCGGTTGTCTTCCGTACAAGCCGATATGATTCTTTTCATGAGCTGGCAGTGGTCATTGTGTCATTCAAATTCGAAGGCGCAGGCGAAGGGTGAAGCAACTGACCCCCAGAATAACTCAATCTCGACCCTTGCATAGGGATGGGGCCAGATATCGGACGACTCCTACTCCGACAACAGCTACCAGGGCGACGTGAGTAAGTTCAAGGGGAGTCGGATTTCTTTGACGGAAAGAGCTGGTCGCCCCCTAGACAAGGTGAAGAGGAGAAGGGTGGTTTAGAGAGAAGCGAAATAATTTTTGGCAAAGAAGGGCAGTCAGTCAAACAGTCAGCCAGTTCGTTAATTGGCTAGTTAGATATACAGGCAATTAGTAAAGCATTAAATAAGCACTGATTAGTATGTATCAGCATTGGCAGAATTGAGATAATGATAATAATAGTGATCATCGCATTTAAGGGTTTTAGTGGTGAACATATGGAGAAGGGGAAACAATACTGTGAGTTTACCTCCATCAGGTTGCGACTGTGTCAACAAAAGAGCTGGTAGTTCTTCTCCAATAGCCAGTCCAACAGGATTGAATAACAGAATAATGCCCCCAGTGTAGTCACCATGTCCCTTTCTTTGGCTGGGAACCAGATGGCCGCAACCGCAGCGGGCAGATAAACGATAATGGGGAACGCAATTGCCGATATACCCTGTCCGATGAGAATGAGTGCGTAAGACAATGCGCTATTGTTACTGCTGCCACAGCAGTAACACAGTACCGCGGCCGTATTGTGAGAGAGCACCCACAAGTATACCGACAAAGCGCACCCATGGAATTGAGCGCTCCAGCAAGAATCATTGTTACCCGCAGCTTGTAATTCGTAAGACATATTACCCCCACTAGACTTCAAAATGGGTATAGTATCATAAATACACTTGACAATATATTTACAACTGTCGGGGTATTGAAACTAATACCATCAAAATAGTTTTGTGCAACATTCGAAATCGGCGCAAAGGTTGCATACAAGAGAGCATTTGAAACATCCAGCGGATAGAAAAGTAACAAGATGACCCAGCGATATCCTTATGCGCTCTCAAGCTTCTCCTCATAAAAGTAAGTTCTGTTGAAGATTGTCGTGATGATACAGCTGCTGTTCCATGGAGTGAAGGCTTATTGGTAACAATAACACATTCTTGGTCTGATGATGACACAATATTCTTTCACTTTTAGTCAAGCACTGGGTAGTTGGTGTAATTCTATGTAATCGAGGCAGTTGGTGGTGATTATCGACATTTATAATTATTGCGCACGTAGAACTGTGTTATCAAATTATAATGCAGCACTGCGGTACATGTGTAGAGTGAGGAAATCACCATTCTTGGAAGCGAAGCTGACACCATACCGTCACAGTACTGTACATACCGTGTATGCACGCGATACCAGGACAGTATTACTTGTAACTTTTCCGGTAGTGAGATAAAAATACCAGAACAAAACAAGATTTTTGGACAGAACAAAAAAGGTTGGATCTACTGTATACTTGGGACAGCAGAAGTTTCGAAAATGACCGAAAGCTGAAAATGGTCAAAAGTCGAAATAGGGCGGCCCGGAAGTTTCGCCGAAATAAATTTCCGCGTCGAGAATTTACCGGTAGTACTTCAAGTACTTCGAAGTACAACATTATCAAACGAGACATTGATTACATACCCGAATTGAATTATTTTGATCGGTTAAAAATTACGATGCGGTCTTTTTTGTTTGCCGGTGAGAAACGCTGCTGAGATTGTAACAAATGTTAGTGAGGAGCATCTACAGAAGTACCGCATCGAAAATCGTCGAATTTGCCAGGGCGAAGTATTGCTAGAGACCGAATGGCGTGAAGTTAGCGACGCCAAAATGACCACAGTTATCGATATGGTTGGTAGGAAGTTCAGCCCACTTTCTTGTTTCCTTGCCATTTCGTTTTGTCGGTTCCTGTATCCCTTGATGCGTATAGGGACATATATTATTAGCTCACCTGGCACGGTGCCACCCTGCAGTGCTTCAGGAATGATGTGGCAGGAGTGCAGCACCTCCTTAAAACGAGGGAGTGGATATAAAATACTTCGAAGAGCAAAGATAACGTGAGTCATTGCATTAACACAAGATGTGTATTTCAATCCTCAATATTTGAAGCATTTCATATTTTGCACTTGTAGAAATGCATATCTACTAGATATGCATCGTTAGTAACTTATTATTCAGTTTTACATTATTCATGATGCATCTTAAATCATTCTATATCTTTTCTTATATATCAAGGTTATGTTGTGTGTGTTATTGCTAAATTATGTATTTTTGTTGGCTGCCGATATTGTCCACATCTGCATTCGTTTCCGGTTGCCAACCGCAAAGGACCCTTTCCAAACATCAAGTCACCTGTACTGCTGCTAATATTTCAAGTATTTTGCTTTTCAATTCGATTTATTCTGTGGGTGCTGGTAATATGTGAATCTCACTACTTCCGAATGAATTGTCTGATAATTCTTGACAATTTTGGTGTTAAAGCACGGCACCGGTTCATGACTACCAAGGCTGCTGAAGAGATACTGCAGGAAATGCAGGCGATCTTCGCGGTTCTGAGTCGCTAATCATACTGCTACCCTATTGTATGACAGGGCACTGGTTGGTACATGAGCAACAAGGCTGCCGAAGAGGCAATGGAGGAAATATAGGCGTTCTTCGCCGCTCACTAATTATGCTCTTACCCTGACGGGGCATAGGTTGCTTCAATATCACCAAGGTTGCTTCAATATCACAAAGGTCACTAAAGAGGCACTGAATGCAGGCATTCTCCGCCGCTCGCTAATAACCGGTTGTATGTTAGTATACTGGTTGGTTCATGATCATCAAGGCTGCTTAAGAGATCGTCTCTTCAATAGCCTTGGTGACACTGGCGGACACTGACTTATGATGATCACTACCTACATTAAATAGTCATTCACTGTAATCATGTAACAATATTTTGTCCTTAATGAATAGCGAGGTATTCTAAATTTAATAATGGGATAAAATTAACCATTCCACCTGGCATTCCTTGACGGGTTTGAAGTTTGTGACAAGTTGGGTAACTTAGTCGAGTCTGTCTGTGCGTGCGAGCGGCGAAGATGTAAGTTACGGATGCCAGGGATGCACAGAAAGATACCTGTACCAGGGATTTCTGGATTCTGGGATTTCCAGATTTCCGCAGCTCCAGGTTTGACATCGATACTGGGATACTGTGGGGGATGAACAAGCAAAGTTAATTTACCAAGTAATACTCCTAGAATGACTTCCTACATCTGCCGGCTTATCGGTTATTTGTGAAATCAAAAGTTAAAGACTCCAGCAGGAAGAAAAATTGTGCGAGTAGATAAACCAAAGCAACATGTCGGTAAGATTATCCCATCATTTTTTCCGTACGCGGAGTAGTTTTGAATATTGCGCCAACTTTCTGGTTGGTTTACCTTGTCCTTGTTCTCGGCTTCTGTATCCCTTGATGATTATAGGGAGATAAATTAATAGAAGCTTCAAAGAGAGGTAATTTGGCGGAGATGCAGAGGCTCCTTAACAGTGGAGTTGATGTAAACAGCAAAAAATGGGTGAGTAATTATATTTACATAAGATGAGTAGTTCAATACTCAAGATCTGTAGGGCTCGTGTGCTTTTTCTGATTTTTGCATTTATAGAAATACCTTTTTAAACTTATTATTTAGTTTAATATTATTCTATCATCTATTAAATATGTATCATCTTGTATATCTATGTTATGTGTGAT